>JAGDQP010071597.1:0-10614 GCA_022664845.1 Lepisma saccharinum | reverse complement strand
CATAATTCCTAAAGATATTCGCCAGATAAAAAAAAAAAAAAAATGCACATATTGTCGAAACAACGAGCTCAAAGTAGAAATTTTGAAAATTCATGTCAAGACTGTGACTGGACGGGACGCAATAAAAGGTCCCACTATTGCTATTTTCAGACAAGTTTACTGTTAATAAATTAATCAGAAATTTTGCTATTCCTCTAAAACAGTCCCTTAAATTTTTGAATATAAAATATATTCCTTAATTTGTCGTTGATGTGACAAAGGCTCACTCAACTATTGAGATAAGTCGGCCTATAAATTAACAACTACTAAGATAATTTTATCCTTATATTGTGTATTTCCATTCCCATGGTCTGACAAGAAGGCGTATTCAATCTACCGTCCCATACTTTTCCCTGAAAAGAAACACTTCAAACAACCCTCCTGGAAAGTTATGATTTCTGAGATGCAGATCGACGACAAATTTTAAGAGTAACACGTATAATAATCATTATTAGACATGGTTATTTTGAATCCTAAAATCATATTATTAAAATTTTTGCCTATACTTCTTTCAATGGTTCACAGAATTTAGTCAAACCTGGCTGTTTGTTATGCAATCCACCATACAGTAAAATTTAAATCACCGTTTTTAGGCCATTTCTAATAAAATTATGTTAAATTTCAGTATCAATCAAATTATCTGGGATAATGCCAACAGTTTAAACTTGATTCTGGTTTCCTAATCCCAACCCTTCAGTCACAATTTTAATCCGAAATTGTCAAAATTCCGATTACTTCGAAAAGGAAAACTACGTATATACGAATATAGAACGTACATATCCATTTTTGAAGTACCGGTAATAATATTTTTGATAATTTCAGATAAAAAATTTTGATCGAATAATAGGAATCAGAAAGCCAAAATTAATATAAAACCGTTGGCATTATTCCAAATAACTTCAATGCAGCTAAATTTACCATAGTTTTATTAGAAATAGACTAAAAAGTTGATTTAAATTTTACTGAACGATGGGTTGCATAGCAAACAGATGATTCGACCATCTCTACAACGCGGATGTTTCTCAAATACTGAGTTATAAGTACAACATTTTATGTATATAGTTTCTTCAGTACTGATTTATTAATTCCATGTAATGAGGATAAAGAGAATGAAATATTATGTATTTTTTGGATTCCTTTATCAAACTTCTGTTTTTTTATATCTAATTTCTTGGTTGACATAAGTCGTTAGAAGTTTCGACTGATTTATTGAATTAATTATTATTCACGTTCTAAACGTGCCGGTGAGCTTCTACGAACGGGACCTACAGTTTTTGGTCAAGTGAGCTTCGAATCACTCCGTTCAATAGACACCGGCGGGAATTGATCCTGTGACCATGACGATAGGAGCTTCGAATTCAATAAAGAAAAACATATTCTGATCACAAGATATTTGGTCTATCCCGGTAATAAAATAGTTTCGAGTACTTGTAAACGTTCTGAATTCAATACATTCAAAATACGAACTTTTAAGAAAAATTCCTTCAATTCTATAGGTAAACTAAATTCTTGCTATAAACTTTGCGAAACTTTCACCATATTTTGCGTCGCAAGATAGCAGTTTGTTAAATAAACTATCACAACAATACAATTATTTTATACAGTTTTTCACTTAAAACAGTGCGAAGGAAAATATCAATTTAAGAAATTATTTCCAACACAAAATATTAATAAATTCAATCAGAGAGCATCATTTACATTTATTCTACTATGATATGTTCTTTGCTTTCTTGCTGGACTCAAAAATTATAGATTCTTTCTACGATATCTTATGTTACTACACTTTTATTGGTAGTTCAGGATTATCTTTGATGTTATATTTAAAAAATATATGTAATATATTCTGGAAATACTTTTGCGAGCAATAGCAAGAATAGAATGCACATCTTTATTTTACTGACGCAATGAATTCTAACAACATATTGAATATCTTACGATGAGAAGAATGCAGTCACTCACCCCACAACGATATATTTATCAGTAAATAAGATACGTTTTACAGAATGGAAAATGAAATGGCTGTAACTATCAAAATTTTCGTTTTTACTATACTGTTTCATAATACTACGCACAGAATGTCCTCCCCGTGAAATAAAAGTTTAACAGCATAACATACAGTATAACCTTATACGTCACATTAAAAAAAAAAAGTGGATTTTTATATTCATTCCTGTCGTTTTTATCTTTGGAATAACATGACTGTCAATGAAATATGGCCTTACCAAATATCTCTGAAGTTTTTTTCAGAATAATATTCTGAGTTGAGTATATTGATATTTAGCTCCTAGCAGCAATTCGAGAAATCAATGTAGCGTAACTTCCAAACACATGCTATAGCATCGAGAGCACAAAAAAGAAATCACATCACCAAACTGTTAAGTGAACATTGCTTCACGTTATTGGTTGACAACATCATACTATAGCAGTACTTCATGTCAGTAACAACCTACATACACATATTCACCACGTAAACTCATGTGAGACTGAAACGTCCCTCCCCCTTTCCTTACTGCTACTCCCCTCTTCCCCATCTGTAAATCTCTTACCACCCATCGCATCCAGTCCCAGCAAATATCGATCCCACTGCGGGTACTTGCCTTATCCTGACAAGAACCTCCGAGTTTCAAGCTCCATTAGGTGGAAGTGTATTTGCACAAGACAACCCCCAATTTCTCAGCACACCGATTACCACTATCTGTGCCCACTAACCTTTGATGTTTCGGGCGGCGATTCCCCTACTGTCATGGCCCCATCACCTTTCAGCCGGAAAATGGTGTCCACTGCTGTGCTACTCGGCGTGCGGTATACACCTCCCGTTAGCTTCGTTCCCTCGGAAGCTGGAACACGGATGAGACAAACGCGCGCACACATGCCGAGCAGGGTTGCTAGCTACACAGACGAATCTCCCGCTCTTCTCTTCTTGCAATTTCATTCGGAAATTGCATCAATTACTTGCAACCCTTGTGTCCTCCTAACATAATCATTTCATTTTTTTCCCCTACGATCCAGCATTGATGAAGTTTTCTATGAGATTTTATGATTCGAATTTCATTTTTGGCTTCGTAAAAGAGACTAATATGATTAAAGAGGTTAAGCACGTACTTACATTTCATCACTCTTAAGAACAATAGAAGATGATGGATAATAAACTATTTGAGAAGGCTTCAAAATCAGTACCACTCATTCTAACATACTCAAAATAATTCCTTTTCATTACGGCTCAAACTGCACTAATAAAAAGTAATGAGAATAGGTTTTACAAGAAAAGTTTATTTGTTCTTACATTTAAAAAGGGCAATACATATGCAATTTTTTTATGTATGAATAATGAACAATAGCACTAAACAAAGCGCAACAGAAAAACACTCGAACGGAACTCAAAATAGTATAATGTCCATACAGTCATTACGGTTTACACTTCCTATTTCGTAATTCAAGCGAAGGTCTGGACATTGAAAAGGAAACGTCCACGCGAAATAGTTCGTTCACATTTATTTGGACGTTAATAAAAATTCAAACACGTAAGTAAGATTTTTAAAGCATGGATATGATTACCCTCAGATGTTCTTGTGGTGCTTCTGATGCAGTTCGAGTTCGCGAAGTTCGAATCAGCTTTGTGGAGGTACATCGGCTGTCTATGTATGGTTTTCCAACATTTTATCAGTTTCATCAGCTTTTTCTGCCTTACCAGATGAGTGAAGATGATGTGCCTAAAATAAAGCCGTTGCCATTGTCTTTCTCCGATGCTCTCACCGAAAGTTTTCACGAAGGAACGTTATTCATCAGACTAGTGGCGAACTTAGAACATAACCATCTTACCAGCACATATAACATAAGTAAATTAATAAGCAAACAATTTGCCTCTAATATTAGCTGTCACACGTTGTCAGTAAGATATAAAGATTACAGGAACGACATGTGTATACTTCCTGAAACTTTATCAAAACTAAAATTTTGTATTCTAGATCTATTCTTCATACATGTGAGGGAAGTAGGAGGGTGGAAAGTGACCCGGGTCCTAAATCAAGTTTCCATCCCAACAAACATTTGACTCAAGGAAAAGCTGTCAGGATGATCGGATGCAGGATTCTAATCCAGGTTTATACAAGTGGAAACATATTTTTCTAAAACTGGACAAGAACTCTTCGCCTTTCAATTTTCTACCTAGTTTTATACATACAAGAAATTGTCCTGAGGAAATAAAATGCAAACACTATACAAGTAGATTCCGATACGTATTTCGGGTCAGATAGGTTCCAAAGGCAGTATTCAAAATTTTTCGTTTTACCAGATCTTTTCTCCTCTTTCTCAGCGTGAAGCAAATGCCATGATTTCAAAGCAGTTTTAATGCAAGTACCAGTGCAAACTTCTATTGCTAGCAAAATGTAAAATTACAAACATACATAATGGTAAAAGTACTTACATCTGAAGGCCACAACAATTATCTAGACTGATGCAGTTGCCAACTTACCTGAAAGACAACGAAAAAATGCTAATTAACAAAAAGAATGACATTTTCACACACACACAAATATTGCAATACAAAGACAACATGCCATACGCAAGTTTGTTTCTCGTGATATGAAGAAAGGGCTACATACTGAAATGTAGTGTCATCTATATGATTTAGCTTTATGACAGAACAATTATTAATTAAACATTTGCCGGAAAACAATTATACATACTGAAAAAAAATAATCAAATTAAACAATGACAGTTTTCGAATAACCTGATAGTATCGAGCTGCAAGCTGGTGCATTACCCTGGTTTATCTGTTGTGCTAGGACCAAATTAATTTGATATCCTTACAAATTTCCGGTACTTGCTAACGATAAATTCGGACGTAATTCGCTATGAACATGGTTCTAGCACTACGCAGTAATTATTTAACTTGCTTTGATACAAATTAAAATATGATGAATGATGTCTTTTGGCAAGCACATCTGACAAGCAAATATACTGATGGGGCAGAAAAAAGTTACGATTTTTTTTTCTATGCGTCATGGTTAGGATGTCAAAATATATGCGCATGCAAATTTTGGCAACCCGAGCGCAATATCATGATACAATAGCCAGATTCTTATCCATGGAGAGTGATATAAAAGTGCTAAAATACCATTATACTTTTAAATTGCTAAAAGAAATAAAAAATAGATAGTAATGGATACATAGCAAACAATCGGAGATGTTAGTTATCACTATAATAAATTTCGAGAATTACGTGCTCTTTCCAAATGCGAAATATCTAATGCTTATAAAACGTATCTGCGAAATTGCGAGACTAACATTCTAACTGATCCCAAAAGCTTTTGGAAATACGTAAAAATAAAAGAAGGAAGTCGGAATGCAACGTACTTAATTACGACGGACAGTCCTCAAGTGATGAAACAGCTATTGCGAATGCATTCATGAAAAACTTTCAAATGACACACAACGTGCCAAAATATAATCTTGATACTCTAACGCAACACGGTAAGAGTGTTCGGAAATCGTAGACCAATTATCCCTAGAACACGTCGAACTGAGCGACGTTGAAAAAGCTATAAAGAAACTGAAACCTCAGTCATACTTTTGACCTGACAAAGTACCACTCTATGTTATCAAAGGCTGCATTTAAATACTGAAATATCCGCTACAAAATTTTTTCAACAAATCAATAGCTACCTGTGAATTGCCTACCAAATGGAAACTTTATGATATCTGTTCCATACCAAAAAGGTGCTGGCACGAGTAATGATCCTAAAAGTTATCGCTCGATAGCCATAATATCTGCACCAGCCAAAGTATTTGAAATTATTATACATGAACAAATATATTAACATATTAACACGTTCGTCCAATTATTTCTCCCTTCCAACATGGGTTCTTGCCAAAGAAATCGACTGCAACTAACCTTGTTGAATTTATACATTTCTTAGTCATACAAATAGATAATAAAGCTCAAGTAGATGTAATTTATACACACTTTTCGAAAGCCTTTGATGTCATTAATCAAGACACCCTTCTTAGCAAGCTTGTAACTTTAAACTTTTCGATAAACCTCGTCAGTTATTAGCGTCTTATTTGTGCCATCGTAAATACCGTGTGCGTTACAAAAATATTTCAACTGAGGAATATGTCGTAGAATATGGAGTACCACAGGGATCGAACCTTGGACCTCTTTTGTTCTTGTTATTTGCAAATGATTTGCCTGCTGTAATAACATCTTCTGACAAACATCTATTTGCGGATGATTTAAAAATCTATCGCAGTATTTCTTCCGAATCGGATGCTGTAGCGCTAAAAACGACATCATTGCAGTCTCCAATTGGTGCGAAACAAGCATGTTGTTATTAAACATTACAAAATATAGTGTAATGTCTTACACGAAAAAACTAACTGTTTGACATTCGATTACAATATTAATGATTCAACATTGGTCCGAGTAGATTCTATTACGGAGCTTGGTGTGACCTTAAAGACAAACCTCTCGTTTGATATGCACATTAAGCGTATTATTAGTGAAGCTCACGGGAACCTCGGCAGCGTATATTCGGTCGAAGTTAGAATATGCTGCAGTAGTATGGCATCCTAATACAAAGAACATTCGCCAAATAGAAATTATACAGTCTAAATTTGTTCCCTTTCTGACTTACAAAGAAACAGGAATATATATTTAAAGTTCGAAAAGTACCTGGACCTAGCACATTACAATCTCTAGAAAACAGAGGAGTTAACTTTATATTATCTTTCATACACAGACTACTACACAGTAATATTAACTCGGAAAGTTTGTTGTCAGAAATAGTGTTGCACGTCTCGCTCAGAGTTACTCGACCTTGTGATGCAGTTTTCCATCTCCCGGCCCGAAGGACGAATGTATAAGATACGTATATCGCGTATTAGGAGAATGTGCTCTTTATATAAATGTATTCTTAAAATATGTGCTGATATAGATATATTTAATATAAACATCCATTTCATTCGTATATAAGGTAATGAATTGTTTTTTACAGAATTTATCACAATGAATCTCCAATTATTTTATATATATGAGATCCTGCGTAGCCTAGTCGGTAGCGCGCTCGACTTCAGTGCGAGCGGTCCCGGGTTCGATTCCCGGTGGGGACTCAAAAATGTCGGTGTTGACCCAGCATCGTGAGGACAATTGGGGAGCTGCTGTGAATAAAATACAGTGGCGATCACAGTGAGAGCTTCGGCTCTCCTCTCCCAACCCGTCTGGTCAGCGTGGGAGCAGTAGACCAACTCCTCCCTTCGGAGAGAGGCTTCATCCACTAGTGGATTGAATATGGCTGTGATTTATTATATATTATATATATATACAATATTATATATTGTGTGTGTGTGTGTGTACAATATGACGCATGTTGAACACCACAACTAGGTATCGAACCTGTCGTGTTCAATAAATAAATAAATACTGGGTAGAAGGCGCTACCTGTTGGAGTGTATATTCTTCATGGCCGCCATCTTGAAGTCCGTCATCTTGAATCTCGATTGATTTTCTTCAACGGGAAGGACTGGACTAGAATTTTACGGGAAAAAAGTTTCTGAAGTCAGTTTTGACGTAACTGTAATATTGTTAGAGATAAGGGTATGTGACGCTAGAATGGGAGTAATGATACAGTAGCCTGGACACACCCATTTCTTCTGGAAACAACGACGGAAATGAAACCTAAAAGCATATAAATTGTTCCTGAGTATAATGCCATATCGATATGGATTTGTACGCATTCTGGGCAAACAAAAAGTGGGTAAAATATCTGGAAAATAATTACATGGTTTAAATAAGCATCATACATTGTATTTGTTATTCTTCAAGCACAATTCAGGGAAATATTCTCAATGTTATAAATTAATTGTACTGTTTTGAGCCAATTATAACAACAATATCGTTAATTAACCGAAATAAACAATAACCTTTGAATCAGTCACTATCTTGATCTAAAAGTTTCAAAATTCCGACTTCGTGGTTCAATTACTCGTAAATAGCAGGTTTTGAAACCATTCGTTATTAAAACGTTTTTGTTTTGATTTTACAGGAATTCTATCGATTAAATTCCGTTATATCCTTACATTAATGTGACGTTCGAGAGTGATGATGGTAACCAAAGCAAGCATTATTATGATTTAACATACGTATACATTCTATCGAAAACAACAACTTTTATTTTTTGTATTCAGAGTTTCCGTACAATTAAGGCACGTTCAACAGCGATAAGCAGAGAATTTGCAAGTAACAGCCACTTGTTACAGCACATAAACGGTAATTATCAAAGTAATAGTAACACGGTCAATTTAATGTCTCACTAGCAACGAGCTACATTCCACCCACCCACTTTCAACTATGTGGCAAGATTGTTTACTGAATATAGAGCGAGTAAGATGTGACTATCTGTGTAAAAAAGTATTTTCAATAATTCTGTACACACAGATTTATATAAAACGATAGAAGTCCGAAAGTTCCAGAATTTGGCAATAACGAGCCAATACACGTGGCAGTTATATGCATTTGTAACGGTTATTTTAAATCTTATATTTATTCGGTGTTGCCATATTTGCAATTTATTAAACTTAAAGGTGTACACATCTGCCATTTTCTATGAATCTAGCAAGGAAACCTCACTTGGTATCAACAAAGTCGGGTAATGGAACCAGACTTATTCGAAAGAACATAATTAAATAAAGAAGAATCCCAAATTTGTGACCCCGGGAACATCAAGACCATTATACAGGCTGATTCAAAAGTAGAAAGTACGGCACCACAGGGCAATTCAGTTATGCAGTGGTGTAGAAAGGTTGAGAAATAAAAATTCTTGATAAAAGTTTACATGGCGAATTCAACTCTCGTATTTGGGGTAACAGTGAAGTATCGGAAATACATGTAACAGGGGCCAACTTGAAAATTTCAAATGGAAATTGGGATCAACTATTATTTAGATGGGAACATTACTTAATTCCAAACAATTTTCGTACGAACAACCTTGTGATCATCGCAGCTGTCTGGGAGCTACAGTTAATTCAAATTTTTCGAACAGTCGCATCATAGAAAAACTTAGTTATTAATACAGAACTTTTGAATCGTGTACCTTCCAAACGGCTGCGATAATCACAGTGTTGTTTCTACGAAAACTGTTTAGAATTAAGTAATATTTACATCTAGATAATAACTGACCCAAGTTTACATTTGAAATTTTCAAGCCCCCCGCCCCTTCTACACTTATTTCCTACACGCCACCGATTCTCAAAATACGATAGATCAATTCTCCATATGAACTTTTATCATTAAAAGTTTTGTTTGAGTGATCTACACCAAGTAGTTTTCGAATTATAGCCAATGGACGACGTTGGTGAAGACTGAACTATTGTAACTTCTGGAATACTGAACTATTGTAGCTCCCAAACCGTACAAAATATCGAAAAATGTTTCTTCTAAAATTGTTTTATTTTCAATGATGATGCCAAAAATGTAAAATGTTACCGCAGTTTCCATTTGAAATTTTGAAGTTAGCCCCTATTACACGTATTTCCGATACGATAGTTGAATTCATCATGTAAACATTTATCAAGATTCCCCCCCCCCCTTCAGCCTTTCTACACCGCCGCATAACGGAATTGTCCTATAGCGCCGGGCTTTTGAATCACCCTGTACAATTATCTTGGGGTTTCCGGGGTAACAAATTTGAGCTGCTTCTTTACTGATGATGGTTTTTCGAATAAGTCTAGACACCAAGTGAGGTTTCTTTGTAAGTGTACATTTCATGTTTGCAAATGAATTGAGCAGAAAGTGATAAGCCACACAAACAATAAAGGCGTGATTTCTATTACCTGGCAGCCACCTGAAACAGTGTGAAATCTGACGTATCCCTACTTGTCATATGAACCCTGAAGATTTCACGGTCCATCCGACAACACGCAGTGATACGTCAGATTGTTCACAGATGCCAGATGTGTAATTTATTCCCTTTTTATACTGAACCCCTCAATTTATTTCGTAGAACCAAGACTCAATTGTAATGAACGAGATTCGGTTTAATCCACAGAGGTATTCCACAAATACCTACGGTACGATACAGGTAGATTTACAACTTTTTATTTAAATAGTTCCAAAAACTTTACAATTTCAGTTTCTTCACTTTCCCGGCTTTCTGATATATATATTACGATAAATGTAGACTTCATTCAACATGTTACCGATTAGTTTTATTTATTTTGTTTCGTTGCTCTGTTTAGTGTTTATTACAATAGTCCGTCGATTTTTAATATCTTAAAGCCTTTATTCAGATTTGGCCCAGGCCGAATGGATGATGATGGGATGAAGAAAGTAGGAGGAAACGAGAGAACCCCGAGAAAAACCACACATACGGTGTTTGTCCACCACAAAGCCAACATGGCACGAGCAGGGTTTGAGGCGACGACCACAGGCGCAAGAGGCCAGCGCTATAACCATTGAGCCACCGAGGCCCCAAAAGTTGGTCGATACATTGCTGTGCACTTTTACAGAACACTGCGACTTGACGAACAGACTGCCAACTTTCGTTCTAAATTTACCCACGAAATTTTCTACCGTGTAAA
>JAGDQP010071596.1:0-10615 GCA_022664845.1 Lepisma saccharinum | reverse complement strand
TCTTAATCCTGTTCATAGAGCCCCCTGAAGCAGTCCCAGCCCGGAGATCCGAATGAGGGACTAGTTTACCTCCGGAATATTTTACCCCAGGAGAATCCATGAACCATCTGTTACTATTTCTTGACATGTTTTAGCGGTGTAGAGTTGTCAGCTCTACGACCTCGCAGTAAAGGTAGACATTCAAGATGTCGCCCTCTGTCCATCTCTGAGCCTTGCCGATGTCATTCATCTTGAGCCTCAGAGTGGTAATGGTGATGCTGCTTCCCCTCACCATGATATTTTTGTTCGGGGTTATCTTCCCCTAGCCTTTGTAGATCCCTCTACTAACTGCAAGGCAGCAGTACTGGTTTTGGTCCGCCCCGGAATATTTCCGGTACCCACCATATCTGGTCGGCATTCCCCTATCCGCCACCTGGGGAGGTGCCTGGTGGAAGACCAGTAACTCCAACCCGGGACACTGAAATAAAAACATAAAAAAATGCTGTGAGTGGTCCTTTGTACCCCGTACGTGGGACCACAGAGGTCCATATATGGTGTAATGGAAAAGACCTAAGTTTGAAAAAGCTATTTTCCATTAATGCTCCATCTTCATATTACAACACAATAAGCTGCCTGTAATATTAATATCATACAGAGCTATCCGATAATGTTACACAAGTCATAGATAATTCTTTTTTAACAATTACAAGCTTATTGCAGTACCGATTGCTGTACAGCATGGATCTTCAACCTACGGCCTGCCTGCTGACAGGCCTCAAAACAAATCCAAAATTAGAATAACTATATTCTATTAATAATTTATTAATATTCAGCAGAATGCAGATAATTCTTGCATTTCTTGTTAGTAATACAACCTACAAAAAAGTTAAAATACTGAAATTACTAAATTATTTTTCAGTTAACCCATTCAAATGCGGCCCTAATCCTCTTCTTGTTTAAACAATTCGGCCCGCTGGCAAAAACGGTTGCAAACAGCTGTTCTACAGAAAAACTTCCACACACTATCCGTGGTTCTTTCTGCCCCAATGCACTTGCTTTTAATATTCGTTTCACCTTATTACTCCATTTGCTTCCTAGGTGCACTGGAAGCTGCTTATGATTACTGCAATATGTTGTTGTTCAAACGACATAATGCATATCATTCAACTCTCTGTACATTACAGATTATATTTAATGACATAGTAACAAACCTCGAAAACAGAATTTTTGTTTTTCTCTCAGAAACAAACCGCTTTCGTCTTCCGGTTACGCCATATACAACTGCAGCTGTACTGTACATGCGGGATTGTGTCTTACTACATCGAATTGGCTGGTATGTATGACGTAAGTAATATCGCAATGGACATCTTCGCCTCACCGGTCCTTATCGCCCCGCTCTCGTATATGTATTTGTGTTCAGTATTGAAATGTTTCTTGTTAAATCGATATGCATCCGAACTTGCATGCCTACCTCATTTGACCAGGGAAAGACAGTAAATTTTGTATGGCCGAAAAGTGTTGGTCCCGGTAAGGGGTTCTTACTCACCAGAAACTATTATTAATTTCACATTAACATATCCTATACAACACAACACCCATGTCGTTCGTGTTGCATACAAGGGAGGATATACGTACTTGTTTATAATGAGCTATGGCTAACCAATTGCAAGATTGTTCACCAAGGAGGAGTATAATTGTTTTATTAATCAATGCTCAATGGGCCGACATATCACCTATAGTAAGAAATGACTAAAACAAAATCGAAATAAATTCATTCTTACAGCTTTTTATATCGTACTTCTTATCGTTACAATGTAATATTTTTATGTTCTAAATCATTCTTACATCAGTACTAGAATAACTTAAATTTAAATACATTAATTAAGGAAACCGGCTTCAAGGAAATTACTACGTAAACAGTACTTGAAGTCACCAAGGCGTGACTTGAAATCACCCCCGTGGCCCAGGAGATATCGTCGTGAACTTCTGATCCACAATTTAAGGCACGTGGGTTCGAACCCCATAGCCAATCATCCTGACTGAGACTTTCCAGAGTTTTCTTCAGTTTCACCAGACGAATGCCGGGGTGGCACATTGAGAAAGACCTTGGCCGATACCTCCCCGATCCTGTACCTAACCCACCCCGGCCAGAGTCAAAGATGCCAAAAGACGCTAAATAAAATATAATTTAGTACTTGAAGTCTTTGTCATGAAATATTATCTGTTCTGAACATGCCACCCTGGATCCGCCTATTGAGAATTTAACGTTCTAATAATTACAACACTAATGAACTAGTGTCTATTACAATCAGCACAGTTAGAATGAAAAGACAAGCACGCACAAGGAGTATGTGCATATGTGTGTGAGGTGGGGCAGAAGCAATGAGTAAGAGAAAAATATAATAAAGGAAAGATAGAGAAGACGAAGACATAAAAAGAAAACGGCAGGAAGGAGAGGAAGAGAGAGAGAGAGAGACCAATGAAAAAAAAACTATATTGGTTACCATCATGCTAAAGAACACACACACTGTTTATTCTCTGAACCTTGCCAGTGAGGTTATTCCATCTTGCCTCGTAGTTCCCCAACAGGAGATGAATCTCTGTTTGCAGCCATCATTTTATGCAAAAAAAAAAAAAAAAAAAAAAGCTACTATCTGGTTGACAATTGAACCCAGGCTGTCATACTGGAATTCTGGCACGATAACCATTACCCCACAGGTTTCGCTGCTCAAAAATTGTTAACAATTTTATAGAGTTTCTTTCTAAGAACAATAACATGAACAGTTAATACTTGAAATCAATGACGTGTTGTTCTTAATTGTCCCGTTAACGTCCATAGACTTTATTTTCCCTTCTCCAAACAATATTCGTAAATTGTCTTCTTCTTCTTTATCGTAACACAGTTGTTTGCAAGTAGAGAAATCTTTCCCATTATAAGAGGCTCGGTGGGTTTGCTTCCACATTCTTTAGGAGCCGACGTTTAGTAAGAGAAGTCACTATTTGATTATTCACGATCGCTTTGAAAATAAGTTTGGCTAGATGAAGGTTTGAACTCATGTTAGCTGGTTTCATTAAAAAGTCAACCACTTTACTACCGGACCACACTGTCGGCTACAAGCGATGTAACAATATTAAGAAGCTTGGTAGAGTCATGGGAGAGCGTTCGTTCGCGTTTGGAGAGCCAGAAAGCATTGTCCTCAAAGTAACCATTTTTCCGGGGTGCTTTGTGCATATTTATACAAGATTTAAATTCCTGTATTTCAAACATTGATTTAGAAATACACTTAACATCATTATAAAATATATATAAAATGGTATAAGAGAGAAAAAAATAATTTGATATGACACATAACAAAAAAGTTAAAGTAAAAATAATTCCCAAAGTATCCACATTGATGGCATCATAAATACGAAAAACATGACGGACTTAGTATATCCCTCGTAACTCAGTTTGTTAAGCTGTGATTTATGAATTTAGTCATGGACTTTAGGCATCTCAGGCTTATACTGGGATAGGATAGAGAAGATTATATTGGAAGATGTTCGGCAAGGGACTAGTTTATATATACCATCCTGGTATTTGCGTGGTGCGACAGAGGAAAACTCCTGGAAATACTTCAGTCGGCATAGCCGGCCGCTGGTATTGTTCCCAGTACCTTCAGATGATTCAACCAACGCTCTACAAGTTGACTTACGGCCGCTCGGAGGTTAAGCTGAGTTCAAGCTCAGTTGGTTAGCTATCAACGAGAGGGCTGGGCTTCTATTCTGCGACCGCCAAACCGTTTTATATTTGTACGAGAACTGCTTATTAGTACACACGTTCTATTAAAAGTATGTTTGTTCACATTTTTGTTTCAATTTCTTTAATATGGCCTTGAAGCATCTCAGAATCAGGGCAAATAGGTTGGAAAAGAGGATCAGTAGATATCATCCCAGCATTTGCCTGGTATGTTTAATTTAAGGAAAACCCCTGGAAAAAACTCAGTCAGGATGGGCGGCCGCTGGGATCGTTCTCAGGACCTTTCGATTGCTAAACAAACGCTCTACCAACTGAGCAATGGCCGCTCAGTACAGGCTTCGCAGAATTCAATGTGCACTCATGTAACAATGATATCCCATCTAGCGATACTTCCTGTCCATTTTTAGCAATCCTGATTTGTAATAACCACTAAAAGAAATTTTATATTTGTTCTTGATTGTACAGTTCATGACAAAATTATGGACCCTCTAAATCACCAGAAACTTAAGAAGGAGCAAGAATTACTAAGAAGAACAGAGATCACTACGGATTGAAAGTACTTATTGAAAGGTATCAAATAAACATGTGAAGATTCTCCATTTTTTAAGTCACAGTGGGCACAATCTTGTAAATTATATAGGGTGGTCAAATTATTCTGCACTCGACTGCACGTGATTATTAGTTTTTTTAGCTTTGTTGCGTTAATGTTTGTTTCTATTATATTGCACAGAGAAAGGGATCTACTCAGAATAACCGAAATATTAGCTTCAGTTTACTAAATGGCATTAACCAAATATTTTGATTTCACCATTCAACACTGACCTTGTAAGTCTATAAAATGATTCAAATTTTCTTATACTAAATGATTCTAACTTAAAATTTCCTACTGACAGTATAAATAACCCAAATAAAATAATAGAGCTTTTTTTTACTAATGTTTAATATGGGTAACTCAATCTACTATAATAAACAACAATATATCATCCTAAGCCAGAGTTGCCTAAAGGTCCTAAATCAAATTCAAATTCAAGAACAAGAATATATCTGACAAGATTTCAGTTTCCACTAGGACGAAAATGAAGACAAATTCCAAATAAATTTTTTGATGGATACTACTAAATTTTTGGTTGATACAATTTGGTTATCTGACCATATATTATTTTAAGTATGGTTTATTATATTTGTCCTTTATTATCGTTTTTTGTTATGTTTCAGTATAAAATGGCCGATGTGCTGCATCTGGGAATTTTGAAAATATATAAATAGTATTGTCGGAAGTAAAGCCAGAGACTTCATTTTGAGGAAACTCGCTGTCAGAACATTTGCAGTCAAGAGCTCTTCCAGCTTCGAATTTACTGATTACCGGGAAAGGAATGGGAATAATGAAAGCTGAACAAGCATATATGAATAAGGAAGCTTCAGAGAGGGTGCAAACAACATGGAAAGATAGATGTGAATCAGATTTGGAACAATAAGGAGAAATCTGGACCCACCTTGGACGTTTTACGACCAGGAGCTGTTCTATAGAGGTCATAGCTGATGAGGTAAGTGGTGTTCAGGTTAATGAACCTGATATTATCAGGTCCCGAACAAGTTCACCTAGACTATAGTTAGGAAATGAGGACCTAAGCTAATAAAAACTGTCATTCATCAAATCTTGTCTCTATGATTAATTACCCTCTCGCCACCAACCAGCATTTATGAGCATAAGGTTCTATTACCGCACTCATCCCGAGTCTCACTCGAAGACTTGGTTTATAGAAAGATAATGCTAGAGGAGAATTCTGGATTGGTACCATCTTAACCAAAGGTCTCTAGGGAGTACTGGGGTTAAGATATCAATAAATAAATAAATAAATTCAAAAAAGAAGACTTTCCATTGTAGACATTATAAATTATAGACTTGTGTAGACATGGAATGTTTAATAGAGAATATGGAAACGCTTAGTCAGGTGTAGGTACGCGTTAGGAAACCCAAAGTTCGTGTATTGGGTGGAGAGGGTGAAGGAGTGTAATTTGAGCCTGCATATTTGTCTGTTACACTACGCGGCAACTCAATTCAATTATTTACTATGTTCAATAGATGTCTCCCGATAACTTGAATTTGAATTATATTTGTAAGGCCTCGAAGCAACTTTGGCTCAGGTCCCGATAACTTCACTTTCATTTTCGATCCATTAAGACCGTCAAAAAATACCAATCGTCTAAATGATACCCTGAATAGACCTCCATGAACATGCCTTCTTCATCCCTTTCCCTAAAATGGTATATTCGTCTGAGGATGTTAAGACTTAACCCACATAACACAAGACATTCCAGAAATATCCCATTTGGATCCCCAATGTGCGTAGAATGTCTCAGAATATTTGGGATCGAAAGAGGATATTCATAGCATTTGATTCTGACAATGTTAAAAATATATTCTACAGGGTAATTCTGTCTCTAGAGGTCCCAAACTTTTGTCTTTAAACAATATGTTATTGAGATAATGACTTGAGAATTAATATACTATTTCCTTAAACGATGCAGAACATAAAATGCTCAAAGTCGATGCTGAAAATGGCCTCCTTCCTCATTTCAGCACAATTGATGCGTTTCTCCAAATTCTGGAATACTTTTCTCAAAGTATCTATATTAATGACTTGAATCTCTTGGCGTATAGCCTATTTTAGTTCTTTGATTACACGGGGCTTATTTTCTACGCTTCATCCTTTAATAAACTTCAAAGAAAGCTGTCGACAGGCGTTAGATCGGGAGATCTCGGTGGCCAAAATTTTTCTAAGATAATTCCGTTTCCAAAAACTTTCCGTTTTTCGCATGACAATTGAAGTGTGACATATTGCCCCGTCTTTTTGGTAATATCCATTAGTTAGTTCATCATCGTTAACTGATTGACAAACTCATTGAGTATTTGCAAGTAAACTTCCGTGGTAACTATTAGTTCAACAGTGTGCATTGTTATTCACGCGACATTCGACTAACAACTGCCGAGATGCGGAGACGCGGAAGAAAGGCAAGTGAAAGTCACTGGACGAGTTCATTATATCGTTCTGGTCTTCATGTTGTTTTCCATCTTTGATGGTATGTGTATATACATTTGACGCCATTATCTCAATAACAAATTTCTTTATGGACAATAGTTTGGGGGCTCTAGCGAGAGAATCACCCTGTAGATTTGAATTTTCTCATATTCCCGAAAAGAATTCTTATATTCTCTTGAAAAATATTCGTAGCACATCAACAGAATAAGTTGGCTTAGTGCCGACCATCCTGACTCAGATTTTCCCTGTTTTCCCTCAGGTACACCAGGCAAATGTCGGTATGGTACCTTCAAATTAGGCCCTGGTGAATTCCTACCCGCATACCTCTACCCTATATCAGCGTAAATGTTATAAATAAATAAATTCTGATTCAAAATCCCTACAACAATCTTGTGCAGTCTGTGAGGGCACGTTTAAAATATGAAGTAGAGTGAAAATACTAGTAAAATTTCAAAATGGTAACATTTTAGAAAAACAAATGAAGTTTGTAATTTCAATTGCCTTTGTAACGAGCTGCAAAAGTTGTGCGTTGCCCAATTTTTTAAACTTGCTTCATACTTCTCTTCGCTGAGGTTCAAAGACGCTGGAGTCCCTTAGCAAAAATGCATAAAGGTCAACTGCCCTTAAATGCATAATGTGCAGTGTTCTATTAAAAGAATGAAAGAAAAGCACAAATTCACTTCCGCAACTGATTTTACGGATACACGCCTGCACCTGTCTCTGCAACTGATGGAGAAACTCAGCCTCTGCTCGACATTTCCGAGCTTCTTGTATGAAGCTTCCTCATGAGGTTCAAAGGCATGTATGATGAGAAGAAGAAGAAAAAAACATATTAGCCGCTGAAGCCAAGTTAAAAACGCACTTGATCTCTCCCCAACAGTCAACTAAAGAGCACGAAACAGTCGCACAAAGGCCGCCGACCGACTTCTTATACAGAAGAGATAAGACAAACGATTCAGAATCTTTCAGAGAGACCATAGGGATGAAGTAGATGTTCTCCCCATGCGAGGAGCTTCAAATAAAATGACCACTTCTTGGAGGATTTTTTCTTTTACCCTTCCAGCTTAGACAAGTCTTCTAGGAGACAATGCCTCACAATGCTATTACCTGTCACCCATTCGAGTTGCCATAGTAACACTAATGCATTTCTTGCATGATTTGGTAAAAGAGCTCGAGTCTTTGTTATAAGATTGACTAGTTGTAGTTTCTACTGCCAAATGGCAAGAAAAGACTACATCACTCTTTTTCTTCTTTCTCCTTGAACTACACTGGAAAAAATTTCCGAAACATTCCTGGGAAAACCTAGACAACCATAGCTCCCTGGGAATTTCCAGTAACTTGACTAATATAAAACAGCCATGATTCACTTTTCAATGCTACTGGGAGCAGAAAAAAGAGAAGTTTGAGGCGAGATTTAAAGAGTCTAACGTCTTACTGACTGGACTAAACTGCCAATCGTAAAAAAACACTACATTAAGACAACATAGAGTATCAGAAATGCATTGCCTGAATCCTGAAGTCATAAACTAAGTTGCTTCCACGGTGTACACCACATCTTAAGCACTTTTCTATTTGTCAATTAGGGATCGGAATCCCCATTAACTGAGAATATTTCCCATTTCTGCTAAAATAAATGGTCAAAATGGCGGCATCAAACACTTGATCAGAGTTGCATGCACGGTTACGATAAGAAATAGTTTTTTTACTCTGCCCATATATGCAAAGAATCGAAAACTGCACATATCCACCTCAGCATATGAAAAGTCTCTGAGCTTTCTTAGATTTCAATGAAATAACATGAAGAACTAAAAAAAATGCGGAACTTTACTGGGAATTTCTTACAATGTTTACAAAAATTTTAACAGTGTAGATACGCCTTCTCTTCTTTATTATCTAGCTCGATTTTAACTTTAATTTTTGGTTTACAACCTATTGCAATAAGTAACAATACAATAAATGTTCACATAATCTCTTCGTTCCCAAAGTTCAGATGCTTTAAAGGAAACCCTGAATATGGTATGTTTGTTTATATTTTTAGTGAATGACGTAGACCAACGCCACTTTCGAAAATCATGAGTTAGAGAACAGTCCGCTTCTATCTGTAACTGTCACTCGGCGCGTGAAGGAAGAAAGGGAAGGCGATGGCCCTGACTTTAATTCAAGGAATCATTCCGGAAACTTAACTCAGTTATTAGTACAATCGCGAGGTATCCTAGTAGTAGGCTTTGCATAGAGCTGTACAGAGCTGTGTATTACAGAGTTGTACCATAAAACGTATATGCCTTGATTTATTCTTACCTTATGGCTTCAAATTTTTCGTTATGGTTTTCTTGCATTACTTGGCCTTACAGATGTACTTGAAAGAGCTATAGTATTGGAATGTGCACTAAAGGATATATTAGGACACAGCAAAAAATTTCGTACATTATGGAATATGGATGCATGCTAACTTAGGTTTGTTTTATTAAGTTCCTAAAAGACCTTGTAAGTATCGAAGGATGATTGCCAGTTTATGTTAAAATGGACCACTCTGAATCACTCCATGCAATGGACCACACCGGATTTAAACCCGGAACACAGCACAGCGACACATTAAAGAGCACTTTTTTACAATATTCCAGCCATCTAGTTTCGTTTTATCGTTATTTATACCGAGCGGCCGTAGCTCAGTTGGTAGTGCGTTCACGTCGCATTCAGGAAGTCCTGGATTCGATATTAGAGGAAAAACCATCCTAACTGAGGTGTTTCCTCAGCCACACCAGGCAAATGCGGTGATGATCCTTTTGATTTAGACCCAGTCTCATCCTGAGTCACAGGCCCAAAAAAATTCAATTCAACTGCCATTATTCATGTATATTCATTTGTCAGTATGATGTGACTGAAAATGGCAATGAACTTAAGAGAAAAAGCAAGGGTTTTAAGAATGTCAAAGAAGTAAAGTAAAACATGTATGTTTAAAATGAAAATCAGGCATGAACTACAGAAAATCGTTGAATATCCATACCATGACAGTGTGCATACAATTAAAGGTGAATAAATTGTTATAACGACTTAAATACATATCATAAAATGCATGTAAAATGACCCTTTGATTTTATCTTCTAACATTATACCTGGTATCTGTTTTCAACTAGTAGGAAATACAAGAAAAAATACAGCTACATTATCTAGTGAGCTGAAAAAGTGGCAACGATGAGATCAGCATATCCAAGGTATGGAGGATGAACTTGTCAAGGAAAAAAAAAACCCTTCTTAATCGATTTCTGTTTAAAATGCTGAGGCATGCAATATTTCTTTTTTCCTACCATTTTTAACTTCTCACTGAATGGAACAAACTCAATTCAAAGACGCAAATACTAGAAATTTCCTCTCTGGAGGTAGAAAATGGTTTCGTACACCGACAGTAGGAAAACCAATTAGCCGGAAGCATGTAAATGATTCATCTCATTCGTTTTTAATGTCATTAACAGAGGGATGTTAATTTCTGTTATAAATAATCATGTATCGGTGGACATTTTACCAGATCGTAAGCTTCTGCTAACACGCAAATTTTTACGTGTTATAAATCGTGATTTAAATAAAACTTGGTCTGTGGAAAGTATGTTTCTTTGAAACGTCTACATATTTGTTTTTATTAGGTCTTAAAGTTTAAGGTTAATGCAAAAGCAACAAAAGATGGCAGCACTACCTCCCTCCGTATGTGTCTAATGTATTTTTATATCGTTGCACGAAATTTCAATACTGCTCCTTCAAGTTCAAGCCTAGAGAGTTCAAACTTTCAGGAAAGAAAGTTCAAAATCATTTCAAGAGTTTGATCAATGTCGATTTTCAATTTTCATTTTTGTTCATTGTTGAA
>JAGDQP010071594.1:0-10615 GCA_022664845.1 Lepisma saccharinum | reverse complement strand
TCTTAATGTATACAACGGGGAATAAACAGGAGTAAGAAATCCATACTGCAGAACCGTGGATTCCCGAACCGAGCGAGATCGAGATCGAAATGTGGGTAAAGAAATTGAAAAAATTCAAATCACCAGGAATAGACAATATTCCAGCGGAATTAATTAAAGCTGGAGGAACGGCACCAATCAAGGAACTACATCAGTTGATAAGCGCTATATGGAGAAAGGAGGAGCTCCCAAACGAATGTAAAACCTCAATAATAGTTCCGATTTACAAAAAAGGTGATACATCGGATTGTAATAATTACCGCGGAATCTCATTACTTCCAACCTGTTACAATGTAATATTCTGTTAACACGCCTAAGTGTAGACGTAAATGAAAGAATTGGAGATCACCAATGTGGATTTAGAAGAAATAGATCCACGTTGGACCAGATTTTCGCCTTGAGACAAATTTTGGAGAAGAAATGGGAATACAATGGGACGGTTCATCAGCTATTCATTGATTTCAAGAAAGCATATGATTCTATCAACAAGGAAAGGTTATACAGTATCCTGATACGATTTGGAATTCCGAAAAAAATGTTTCAATTAGTGAAGATGTATCTCAGCGACCCCATAAGCAGAGTACGGATAGGTAATAATATGTCAGACAGTTTCAAGATTCGCAACGGATTGAAACAAGGCCTTAACACCACTAGTGTTTAACTTTGTGTTAGAATACGCGATTTTAAAAATTAAAGGGGACTAAAAGGGGCTCTCATTGAATGGTTTGAATCAACTGTTTGTATACACAGATGATGTACGTTTAATAGGGGACGATATTGATGCACTACAAAACAACACCGATGTCATGGTAAAAGCGTGCGATAAGATAGGTCTACAGGTAAACATAGATAACACAAAATACATGATAATAAGAGAAAACACAGGGAATAAAGGAGATAAAACCATAAGAATTAGTTATGAGGTCATAGAAAAAGTAAACAAATTTAAATATTTGGGAACATACGAGCGTAACAAGCAAAACTGAGGTCACGGAAAAATTAAAAAGTCGCTTAGTATCGGGCAACGCATGTTTCTACTCAGTCCAAAAACTTCTAACATCGCGATTAATATCAAGGAAATTGCAATTGAAATTGAAAATGTACAGAACGGTTATTCTGCCGGTACTACTTTACGGTTGCAACAGTTGGAGTACGACCCTAGCAGATGAACATAAATTACGTGTATTTGAAAGTAAGGTTTTGAGAAAGATATGAGGGCCGAAAAGGGACGAGATGACTGGAGAGTGGAGCAGACTGCATAATAAAGAACTCCACGGACTGTACGATTCACCAGATGTTGTAACAATAATGAAATCACGACGACTAAGGTGGGCAGGGCATATAGCTCGGATGGGGGAAAAACGAAGATCATATTCTATCCTGGTTGGAAGGCCGGATGGTAGTAGGCCATTAGGGAGACCGAGACGTCGTTGGGAGGACAATATTAGAAGAGATCTTCGAGAAGTAGGTGTTCGTGATGAAAACTGGCTTGATATTGCCCAGGACAGAATCCAATGGCGAACGTTTGTTACTGTGGCAATGAACTTGCGAGTTCTATAAGCCAAACGGCCGGTTTCACCAACGCTGGTTAAAAAATTAACAATCCGTTAAGCGCATTTAACATCTGATTAAGAGAAATGACTGTTTCTCCAACATCGGTTAACGCTAACGGTCTGTCTAAGCTCCCGTTAACTTTAATCATCCGAATTTCTCTGATTAATTATTCAACAGCACCATAGTGATGTTACTCAGAAGTCTGAAAAGAGAAAAAAAGCGAAAGAAAGTAAAACATACAATTACATGATACTAGAATGAATATATACTTTTGCACACTACAGTTCAATTAGTTTTATCATAGAAAACTATATTTTAAGTAAATAAATTATTAAAATTAACGTCAGCGCTTGGTGCAATTCGCATTGCTATATGAGGACTTGGTGTGGGTTCTATTCCTTGTTGGTTTTCGTGGCGTAATTCGTTAGGTCGTGCTTTTCTGAAGAGCTTTATATTTAGTGTTTGTTGTTCGAACCCTGGCGACGATACAGATGTTTTTTTTTCTTTCACTAAACGTAAAAGGAACTTGAATGTGATATATATTACATAATATTTTGCTTCTTAAACGTTTTTTATACATTCAAGTTGAATTCAACCTATTAACGTACTTTGCGAAATTAACGTGACGACGCGTTCCATATTTTCCTGAACAGTCACGAATTTTTTCCCAGAAAATCTAAATGAATGAAAGGAGGGAATGATTTTATTAAAAATTACAATGTCTTGCGCTAAAATCACTGTTAATTATACTCTAGCACCAAGATGGTAGGACCTACTTAAAAGTTTGTATGGAAATTATATATTACCTTTTAAAGGTAAAGTAACTTACAGTAAATTCGGGTTTCTGAAAGTACTTTGTTTCAGGATGCCCAATATGACTTTCCGATTCGATGTCCCGGATTTTGTGCGGAAAATCTGAATACTTGATGTGAAATGTAGATATAGAAAAGAGAAACACAAGGTAACATGTCCCTGTGATCCAGTGACTCAGGCCCATAGCCAAGATTTTCTTCTTAGGGGTGAGGATTCCGCTAGAATTTTCAGTTTGAGGGGGTTAAAGTCAAAATGGGGACGGTGTAACTGAAATTTTGCACGGTTTCTATCGATTTTTGACAGACTTTTTTAAAGTTGGTGGATTTGGGGGTGACATCCCCACAGGAAGAGGGTCTGGCGGAATCACTGCTCTGGGTGCATAGTGAGAATTTTTGTTCACCCGCTCATATTTGTACTGGGTTTCGTCGGGACAGTAATTTTTATTGGATCATTAAGTTTTCAGAAAGTTTCATAGGCAATAATGATAGGACCTAATAATTATATTTTAGGATTTATCTTTAGACAGTAACACAGTATCCTTTAAGCGGAATTTTGTGAAGTCAAAATACCTAACCAAAAGGGGAACATGTGACATTTCTTTTGCTTTCAAAGCTGATTGATGTTTTCATGTGTGACATTTTAGTATGGAGCGAAAGCAAAATTTCCTTTTCTTTGAAAACGGAATTCTACAGAAATATTTAAGAAGTTGTTGAAAACCAAACTACGAACAACGTTTCCATATATGAAGAAGTCAGGGGGAATGGGTGGTAGCTTCCTTTTGTGCGTCTTCCAGAGCCAATTTCGGGACACTTTCGATGACCCGGTAACCCGATTGACCCGGTTTGGAAACCCTATTTAACTGGGAATTTCGGCGTCGTATTTTTCTTGTTCTCGGGGTCACATCTCCGGTCTTGGTCACCCCTTAAAGAAGCATTGTTCAAACGGAATGAAATAATTAAAATCTCTCCTTCATCCTATGGGCTATCAAGTATAAATCGAATCAATGGGTCAGCATGGCCTACAGTATCTAATGCTTTTTTTACAATCAGTGATTCCGCTAGACCCCGGCTCCTGTAGGGGATGTCAGCCCAAATCCTCGAGACTACCCCCAACTTCAACATATTGCGGACAAACGTTGATAGAAACTGTGCAAAATTCTACGTCCACCCTCCCAATTTTGACTTTACGCCCCCAATCTGAAAATCCTGGCAGCATCCTTTATTACAAAGTATTCCGAACCAGTATGTTTAATAAACCCCACCGAATTTGCAGACTAACCCCGCGCAAACAAACAATCTGTGTTACACATTTGACATTATCCTAGATGTGTATCAAAACTCTGGAGTTTCACTGGAAATCATAAGTATTTAATCTGACCACCAAGTTTGGTCTCCATTTTGAAAGTGATTTAATGAATTTTTGAAGCACCCTTTATATATTCGAATAACCCTGCAAAAATATAAATTCACTTCTCTCTTGCTGTTAGATTTGATTTGTGGGAACTGAACTTAATATTTTTTACTACGTTTAAATTAAATATATTTTTATCTGTACTTCTTCTTCTTCTATTTCCCCTTTTCTCTTTCTCACTCTCTCTCTCTTATTTCTCTGTCTTACAGACATCCATCGGTTTCAATGTTTCATTGTATGTTTAAATTTCTCCCTTGATCAACTTATGTATATTGATTCGTCTTGCTTTCATTTTACCGATACTAATACATGTCTATTTGATTTCAGTATGAGCGAGACGAAGGAAGGAGAAAGAGGGGCATTCTGTTTACTGGAAACGATTATGGGATAAGAAGGTGCCATTTGGGTTACCTAGCTGCACGGCATTCGCTATCGCAATATTTTTGATGCGAAGTGTACCATCCCGGTATATGCCTGGCGTGACTGAGGAAAAAACAATGGGAAAACCTAAGTCAGGACAGTCAGCCGCTGGTACCGAACCGAGGTCCAACCGCATACGAAACCAACGTTCTACCAAGTAAAGTACGGTGCTCGGAAGAAAGCATACTCGTTTCGATGTTTATCACATGCACGCACACACAATGTCATAGGCACGCCCATACAAAATAACGTAAATAACAACATAATATCAGAAATTATCAAGCATTAATATCGTGCATCGTGCCCTATTTTTAAGAACTGATAGAAACAGACCTTTTCTCTTGTTTTTCATTCATAACGTTAGTGTTCTATGGAATTCATTAAGAAAGAAACCATGGGTTTTAAAGTTCATTTTTGTTTCTCCATGTTCGGTAAGGATCTTTTCCATTGGACAATTTGAATTAAACTTTTCAGTACCCTTCAACTAGTGGCCCGTCTAAAATAAAAATGGCGTTAGGTTTCCTATTTTATTGTTTGAAATGGGACTCTCTTAAGTTTTTCATTATTTGCTACATACTACAAGAAATCATAAATATATTTTTCAGAACCCAGGACATGTGATAATGTTTTCTGTTAAAAAAAAAGAAAATTCCAACGCTTGCTCGCTCACTCACACTCTCTCAGAATCACACACCGCCGACTCAACGTTAGTTGGGTGGCCTATCTTGTAGGCTTAGAGAAAAGTCGTGTATAACAAAGTCATGTAAACATAATTTTGGCCATGATAGTACATCATACGCGCAGTTACCTTATATGAACTAGAATACTTTGCTTTTTACTTAAAATTAAATATATTGTATATTCACCTGGCAACAAGATGTAACAAAACGTATAATAACAGCATTTGAAGAGTATTTTATTATCTTTCAAATAAAAAGAATTACTGATGTCGGGTGAGAGGTTACACCAATAATGGTGCCAAAGTGTTGTAACCAAGCTGGAATTTTTGATAGCCAGCATGTTTGTTACTTGAAATGTCCGATTTTTGTATCTTTATCTGAAAACCAGATGAGATATTTAAAAAAAAAAAACTATAATCTACTTTTAAAGAGTGCTTTATGCTCTTTCACATAAAGAAAGAATACTGAAATAATTACGCCAACGTGATCTGGCTGGTCAGCCATTTTTGATGGCCGGAAAAGATCAACCAGACCACAGCAGGTGAGGACTAGTTATTGTATGCTATGCTTGGAATTTCATCGAGCCACGCAATAACGGTACTTTGCTTACGAATATGGTTTGGCTTAAATTTTTGTGCATACGTGTATGGCCTACTTTTGTTCGGGTGTAAGTGCGTGACACACATTTTTCTACAACGGGACTTTGTTTCTAGGTCAGCTCATCTTAGATCATACCACTTGGACTTCACCTAACTGTTGAGGTCACCTCCTACTATATAATTCGAGAATTTTCGATACTTCCACCATTTTCTTGGAGGCTGACGTAATGCATTTTTATTTCATCTTTTTATGTTGCACACCTCACGTAATATTGATTTTGATATTTACCGTAGATGATGAAGATATAAAATTATTTTTAATAGTAAATATTAACATATCAATTATATTTAAAATAAAAAAAGTATTGGCAGGAACAGGGCTTGAACCTGCGACCTTTCACTTAAGAGGTCGACGTCTTAACCACTCGTCCACCAAAGGGAAGTGACAAATAATTTTTTCTTTATTGATAAAAATATATTTAAATGAAGAATATATTGGCACGGACAAGGCTTGAACCCGTGATCTCTCACTTAAGAAGCAAATGTTTTAACCACTCGTCCACGAAAGGAAACTGAGAAATTGTGCGTTCCTTATTCTATTTACACTGGAGCTTGCATTTTTATTTAGGTGGAACATGTAACCCATTTTAATTAAATATTTTTCAGGGCTACTATTAGTTTAATTGTTGATTTGATTTATAATTTGCTTTTTATTAATAGAAATATTTTTAGATAAGGTCTACACCTTGTGCAATTTATTTCGTTTTACACATAATCGTTTGCGCAGAGGGTGAAGAAGCGTAAATACATTACCACATAATCACTAATTTAAGATATTACGAAAAATGCAAAAAAGAAATGTTGATAATAATACATATTACTATATATAAAATATATTTTGAAGAAAAAATATTTAGCCCGGACGGGCTCGAATCCACGACCTATCACTTAACAAACTGATGCTTTAACCACTCGGCTACGAAAGGAAACATAAACCGTGCCTTTCTTATTGCATTTACAGTGCAGGCTGTTTCTTTTTATTTAGGTGGAAGGCGTAATCCGTTTAAATTAGCTACTCTCCAGGGCTACTATTAGTTTAATAGCTGATTTAGTTTATAGTTTGGATTAGATTAATAGAAATACCGCTTTAGATAATTTTTGCACTTTTGAGAAATTTTATTTCGATGGGCACATAATTGTTTACATAGAGACCAGAGAATCATAGATACATTATTGAACGGATTTTAATTTAAGGTAATTTACGAAAAAATGTGAAAGGAAATATTATTAATAACAAATATGAAGATATAAAATATATTTTAAAAGAAAAAATATATTTTAAAGAAAAAGTGTTGGCCTGGACGGGGCTCGAATTCGCGACCTCTCACACAAGAAGTCGACGTCTTAACCACTTGGCCAAGAAAGGAGCTGACAAATTGTGCTTTGCTTATGTGGATAAATCGGAATATTCACTGATAGTTTTAAGCACAAGTTCTGTGAAATTTACATATGTATTAGTTTAAAAAATAAAAAGAATGGGGAAAATGTTTAATCATGAATGATAATAATGCGAACTTACGTTTTAAAAGAAGTCCAGACGTAAGAGAGAAATACAATCTGATCCGTCGTTGTATTCTGCTGAAGTAAAACTAAAGGGAATGTAAGACAATCTGACCCACATCTCTCCTAGGTGGTTCATGATTGTGTTAAAATAATATAGTGGTAACTTCCATTTCCGATTAACTATATTTGCTGTTAGCTGTAATGTTTGAAAATTATCTTTTCTATTTCACTTAGACCTATTGTTCTCACGGGACCTATTGTTCTCATAGACAGCATACCGTTTATCATATATCTTATTTAGTCTTTAGACGCCAGGCGGCCAGCGAAAACTGTGTTAATAGTGTTAAACCTTGACATATTTTTGAGGCCATGTAACAGTATAAGAGTTCGAAAGAACAAACTATGTGAACCGCTGATAGAAATAGTATGTAATAAATTATTTCTTATCTTTTAGGAGACGAATATCTTTAAAGTATGTCATCCGATAATGTTAGGAGAGGACACGATATTTAAAATATCTTCTTAATTGAAATGAAGAATTTTCTAGATTGAAAAGAAAAAAGTTTTAAGGTCTTGTAATAGAAATAGTCTGTAAGAATTTTTTTCTTGTTCCGTCTCCGTCCTCTATTGTAACATATACCGTTTCCTTTTAAGAGACGAATGTCTTTAAGTATGTCATCGGATGTTACGAGGACAAAGTAATTAAAATATATTCTTAGTGGAAATTAAGGATTTTCTAGATTAAAAAGAAAAAAAATGTAACAGATTATATTAAGTTCGTGTCCCCTTTTTCTCTTATCTAATAACACACTGTTTGCTCGAATCCGTTATGTCTCAGTTATGAAATTTTAAATTTTATTCCGATGTGCTATAAAAGTACAACTGAAGATGATCTGTGAATGAGATCTCTTTCGTTTTTTGTAAAAGGGCAAATAGGTATTTTTGGTATTGTAAAATAAGAACATAAGAAGCCTGTTATTCAGTTTAAAGGTGAGTCATTCTATTTATCAGCGACTAAGTGGAGAAGGTTATATATTTTCTTTCTTTCTTTCTTTAGATTATTTATTTATTTGTTTGTTTACAGGAATAACAATAGCTTGAGAAATTACATTTCTCATGTTAATATTTCGTTCAATTCTTTGAGTTACTTTTATACGTTCCTTGACTGTTTCCTTCACTCTCGCGTTGAATTCACATGACTTAGAGAATATGATGCCATCTATATGTAAATCAAGAAACTACGTTACCTGATGTTTCATTATATTTTGCTTTTGACTGACTAATGATTTTAGTGTTGAATAGTTTGTTTGTTTTAGGTGAGTGTTAAATTAACTTTTTGTTTACCTTTATTCCCTTAATATTAAACATAGAATAATTATATGATATAAGACGCGTCTCTCTCTCTCTCTCTCAGTAAGGAAAGAAGGTAAGTAAGTGTGTGAAGAAATTTTAACTGTTCCCGTGCTACTTTCAATGAGTATCATCACGTAGTAAGCTCTGTCGTTAATAGAACTTGCAAGTGTAGGAGGTTTTTGCGTGACTATTGAGAGGAACAGCACATTCTGGAAACAAATGTTGCCACGCGACTTGTGACTAGATAGAGAAATAGTACATTATGAAAACACGAGTTAAACGAATGTGTAATAAAGAAACTACATTAGGATTCGAAATCAGTTTCCTTGGATTAGCTTTCAGACATTCTAATAATACGCTTAATTGGTAATGGGAAGCACTCGCTTGGAACTAATATTTACTTTTATGGAGTAATTTCGTATACACGAGAATGGTTGAGTCTGGTGTGCATTTTCTGACGCTAGTTGCAAGTGCCACACATATTTTGAAAGAGTGAACATGCTTGGAAAATAGCCTAAAATTAAACACGATTTCTTAATTATAATTTTTAAAGTTGTTACCTTTTGACAATATAATTAATTTAAAGTTTATACTTGAAGAAACTTTTACTCAGAAGTAAAAACGTATTAATGTACATTTACACATACTGTTAAGGTTTTGATTTTCATGATAGCTTGCGAGAGTAGGTAATTGAACCTCGCGTTATTAAATATTTCATGTTTCAATGAATTCATAACGAATTTAACCTTCGAAGTTCATCTCACAAGTTATTGCAAAGCTAAACCAGTAGATATAACAATTCGATAAACATAGAGGGCGAAGGCTTACTTTGCAAACTTACTTTCGTGGCTGAGTGGTTAACAAACCGCTTGTTAAGTGTGAGGACGCGGGTTCGAGCCCCATTCAGGTTAATAGTTTTTATTTTTTTATATCTTGATATTTATTGTTATTAATATTTCCTTGAGTATTTGTTCTAGATTATATTAAATTAGTGATTGTGCAGTTATTCTATCTTTACAATGTTCTACACTCCATGCGCCGTGTTTACTATCGCAATCTGCGTACCTTGAATTATTATTTTTTTTCTATACACTGCTTGGCTGCAAAATGGAAAGCATAGTTGTAAACAAGTTCTAGGTTCACTTAAAAATGAAGAGGTAAACCGAATGTCTTTGTTTTAAAAATGATTTTTTAAAGCTACCGGATCAGTAAATTAAATCAAAAGTGAAAACTTATAATTACAATTATTTACACATACTGCTATCCTTAATTTTCATGAAAGCATACGTTGCATAATAGAGTATTTGACCCCAAATCAAGGACAAAATTAATAAGTCTTGAACGAACCTTCCGATTGTGATGAAATTTTGTAGAGACTTGTAAAGTAACATTACCCAGATCGAGTTGATAAACCAGAAAAGTTCGACCATGTGAAGGGGGTATGGGGCACTTTCTCCCCCCAAAATGGGGTTTTCAGTTTTTTACAATTTATTTATTAAATTATCTGATTTTTGGTCACATCATTGGGAAGAGAGCAAGAAACAAATAATTTAGTATTTTGAATTTTTATCCTACATCAACTGGTTCCCGTCAAATGAAAGTTGTAAACATACTATTTTGGTCAATGTTATTCTAATAGAGGATAATGAAATATTTTATATTTTTCTTCATTATACAAAATTTGTGATATGGTTTCTTATGACACTGTTCCATTGATTTAGAAAGGAAAATTATTTTTGGAAAAAATTGACTTTTCAGAGTAATAACACAAGAAACATATACAGGGTAGATCACGAAATCTCTAACAGGGCCATGAGTCATCTTCTAGTGCACAGAAATCTGTCAAACAAAAATTTTAATACTAAAGTGCATGTGCGGATCACTTGGTGATCCTTCTGAAATCAGGGGCGTCTCGGAAATACCTCTACTGAAGGCAACTTCATAATTTTAAATGGAAACAGGGGTTGATTTGGCCCATTGAAACAAACAAGAAATTTTGAACAAGTTTCAGTTGAAGCATTGTTTAATTTCTCGTTTATCAATTGCAAGAGTTAATTGGTAGATAAACAGTTAACTTACCAAGTAGCTCTTGTAACTGAAAATTTTTAAAAATGATTCTTCCGAAAGATGCTCAAAATTTCATGTTTGGTTCAAACAAAGCAAAACCAACCTTTGTTTCTATTT
>JAGDQP010071593.1:0-10616 GCA_022664845.1 Lepisma saccharinum | reverse complement strand
TGGGTGTATTTATCATACTGTGGGCATATTCGAGGCATCACTTATACTTTACGCAATGTAAAATATCATCACTGCAAAACCGTTCGACCGTCACTGCAAAAACACTTTTGCCAAAGAATTCATGGTTGTTGCGGAATACTGCTGTCAAGACAAGTCAAATATTCGTCAGGTCCCTAAGAAATGTAAAATCAACTCAGTCTTCTTTCAGCAATATAACCTGACCCCCAATTTACACGACATAACGCTTCATCCATACGTCTCATTCTACCCGTAACATTATGTAACAAATAGCGCAAGACACTGGCATTCAGGCTTTTCCATTTTACGATATACCGGGGAAGTGACCATGTGTAATTCTGCGAGTATGGCCTACTGAATAGAACACTTTCTTCTCGTCGTGTCACCAATTTCCGTTGCATGTGGAGAGCCTGTAGGTAGAAGTGGCAGAGGATTCCGCTTCCTGTAGTTCGTCGTATCCTCCTACAATGGAAGTCAATGTGGAGGGCTATAGCCAAGACACATATGACCACATTAAGCCCAAACGATGGTGGTCCCGTGGATTTTCGTAAAGTAGGTACTAATTCAAAATGGGGCTAATGTTCGCGGATAGACCTTCTATAAAATCAAGTGTCTTAATGTATTTTCCAAATTGTAAATAACAGACATTTAGTGACGATCAACAATAGCCATTTCACGAATGGAAAGACAATATAATTAGTTTAAAAACATTTTTATTTAATGTGTTTTACTTGTATGAAGACGATATGGTGATGGAATACTGGCATCGGCATTCCTTGGGTCGTTGTGCCAAAATATATTTAGAAACAGTGGGGTACATTGAACTCGAACTGACAGAAAGGTACTCCCTACTGAATATGTGATTCTCTGATACTAGTCAACACAGAATTTGCCGAACTTTCCCAGGTTGAGATGCAGGGCTCAAAATATAATAAGACGATTTTAGACGAGTAATTATACACGTGAAACACAGTCATTAAATTTCTAAGAGTTTAACACTAAATAAATTGTAAATTACTTTTACAGAAAAACTAATTAAGATTAGACTAGCCTTTGAATTCACTGTAAACACATACAATTACGGAATATTTCTACCTTGGTTTTTCGCCAAGTAAAGAATTATAGACGAAGCATAGACCAATTTCAAAACTTCCAATTCTTGTCCTCATCATTTCTGCCTTAGCATGATTAATATCAATTTGACGTCTTGAAAGCTGTAAGTATCTCTTGTCATTGTCACTAAAAACCTGTTTAAAATGTATTGTTATTAACATACATTAAATTAATATTTTAAACATTAGAACATATATTAATAGCATTATATTGAACATAAGTAATACATATATCAATAGCAATCCAAATCGTTTTGCTCCTTCATATATGGAAATAGAATGAATTTCGATAGAGATATTTATCTTCTAAAAACATCACCTACCTCAGCAGAAATGTACACTCAGTCGATTATAAATCGACTGCACTCTTTAGCAGCTCTTAGAAAAGTTAAAATACTCAAGTTCAGCTATGTGGTCACGTCACAACAACACGAATAGCAACCCCGCGAGTATTAAATCGATTACCTTTTGAGTGCAATTTTTAGAGTGTTATATAATGTTGAGAAATTAGTGTTTATTGTATGTAGGTATTGTACATAATAGTGAAGACACGTGTCAAAATTATAACATATTTTATTTATGTTGGTAACAATGAACACTGAGTAAATGTATCGTCTCCTGTTTGTTACAGGTAGAATGGGTTTTGCACTAATAGTATAGTGAAGCAGTGTACTTGTGAAATGACTAATGAAGAAGAACTTCCACTATGTCTGGGAGTTATAGATTTTGAAAAGGCTTTCGATTCTGTCTCCTTGTCAGCAGTTCTTAAGTCAATTGAATATTATGGCATCGAAACTGCATACATCAAGTTACTGCGAGACATTTACTAAACTGCTACATCTGCCATCAGACTACATCATGGAAGTGGAAAATTTAAAGTTGGAATAATGGTAAGGCAAGGAGATTCAATTTCCCCAAAACTTTTTTCAGCTGTCCTGGAGATATTGTTCCAAAATTTAAACAGGTATGAAGTTGGAACAAAATAGTTGGCGGATACCTTAATCACCTACAATTTGCTATTGACATAATCCTGTTTACTCCAAGTGCAGCAGAACTACAAACCAGAATGGAAGAGTTGAGTAACGACATTTTGAAAGTGTGTCTTAAATTAAATTTGAGTAAATAAAGTTATTTACAATCAACATTCTGCAAAGATGAAAATAATGTTTCACAGAGAGACAATAGCCATAGTTGATGAGTATGTTTTCCAAGGCCACCTCAAAACACCGTATGCAAATCTGACGAATTAAATAAATAGAATATGTAACATGGCGTGGACCTGTTTGGAAGGCTAAACGATATTTTTTAAAACAAACTATCAATGTTTCACAAGCGTAAAGTTTATAATCAATATGTCTTACCTCTGATGGTGTACACTTAGTCAATAATAAAATCACCGGTCTCTTTTAAAATACTTAATTACAAAATTAAATGTTTTCTACCGTGAGAAACATCTTCGGAATAAGCCATTCATCAACGAACGGATAAGTTTCTCTACAAAATAGACTCAAGATTTCTTTGTCGTAATCTATTCATTTTAATTTATTATATTTTTAAAACCCTTTTGTTGGTCTATAAAAACACTAAGTTCTTACATGAATTATGAGGCAACGCCGCAAAACATAAGGATCCACTTTCCTATTTTTAAATATTGATTAACGAGTTACACCAACCAGTCCCTACAAGTACTAACATCCCGTCTAAGTCTAAGATACCTAAAAGCAATAAATACACTTTTTAGAAAAGCTACTAGACTATACTGACAGACATTCTCTGTGATTAAGTAAATAGAAGAAAGTTATTCTTCCACTATTATTGATTATATAATAAATTTAATACAGAACTATCAGTACGCTCGTAATCAATAGCGATGAAGTCTTGCTTATTCTCACTTGAGACTTTTAATTACCTTTTTTAATTTTTTCCAAATATACGGTGTGGTTTTCATACGTATAGAATCTAGGAAAATAGCATTAAATGGAAGATTAGATACATGAAACACCGAAAATTAAACATTAATTATCTTTATATAATTTTTACTTTCTTTACATTTGGACAAGAGTTATGCTCGAACCCTTTTCTACCATTATTATTTGTGTCTGTGATTGAATCGTCATGTTCATTCTGATTTTCTTTCTTTTTGTCGATGAAGCTGCTGAAGTTGGTTCCAACCCCACCTACAGAGGACATTTTTTAAACTACATTATGCTTTTTCAACATAGCATCGTTTTCTATGTCAGAGTTACATACACGTATCAGTATTAAATTTTCCTAAAATACGCAGAAAGAAGAATATATTAAATATGACATATAAAAGTTACACGCTACTATGACTACTAGTCTAGTTATACATAAAGACTAAGAAGCAGCACAGTTGCTTTGCAACTGGCATAACTATATCTACAAAAACATTCTGGCCCCTACTCCTGGTTGCGTTTTAAGAATAATGCTCTACTTTATCTTCAGAAATGGGAAGAAATATACTTAAGAAACTATAGAGTTGCAGAAATCCTTTTTCAATATTTGAAAAACAATTGTTTTTCTATGATTTGTTTTTCTGTTAAAATGTATTTCCCAGGGCAAACATTAGAAGTTCTACTACCTAGGTACTTTGTTTCTCATTCTCTGCATGTGATTAAAATCAATCTCTCGCAGTATACATATTCCAGGAATATTGCATTTTAATTCATAATATTCCTGGAGTATTATTGGGCAATTAGAAATATGCCGGGACTTTTCCCAGGATTAGAATGCTTGGCACCATGAAGAAAAAATACAAATCATATTTCTAATATGTTCTCATAGAATAAAAATAATCATAAACTTTAGAAATAGGTGCACTTTGTACTGCAAAATCTTGTATTTTAATGAGATAAGAATAAAACGTATAGTAGTAGCAGAAAGTTAAAATGTAATTGGAAGTTAACAATATTCTTCAAATATTCCCAAGGCGGACATTGGCATATAAAATGTATTCTCCATGAATTGAAATTATCCAGGCATGAATAATGCTAACATACAATGGGAATATACCTCCCTTTCTATTGTGTAGAGCATATTTAGTGTGTACCCTGTTGGAGTATTTATTCAGTTATTTTACTTTTATTTAATGCCCAAACAGAGGTTGTGGGGTCTGAAGTCCCTCGTACGTCTAAAGGATAATATCTCTTGGCGTAAAACAATTCAAAAATGTATTTCGGGAACATAACATTTAGTTCATTTACCTTATATTTATGAGCCAGGTACTCAGCTATGCCTAAGCCGTGGTATGTCTAAGAAACTGCCAGTGACAGGTACAAGCTATGGGTACCTATCAATGATCTAAATTTAAAAAAAATGTTTGTTCCCGTAATACATTTTCCGTTACTATATCATCTTGCTGGACATTGAATGTAGGGGTCATAACCTATATTAAAATATTGGCTGTTTCGAAAATGCCAAGCTGTGGTTATAATATTGGGAAGCGAAAACATTACACACTAGACATTACACAATACACACACACACACAAACACACGCACACACACGCTAACACACATATATATGACATTGTTATCCCTCACTTTCAAGCTCTTATGGCAGCTATGTGAAATCAATGTATACAGAATTACTTTGTAAATATATGCAATTTTTTTCTGTTAATTTGAACTATGTAAATGTTTTAATAAATCGTAATAGGATGGTATGCAAAAAAACATCTGTAACCCATTTATAAACAAGGCCAGGTCCATTTTTGTCACAAAATGAGTTACACATTGCTTCCGTCAGGTGGTTTCACCCTCAATGCAGTACTAAATCTCTTTCGTTATAATAAAACGGCCACAGACGTGTTAAAAATGTACTTGAAGGGTACACAGGAAGAACGTTGAAGATCCGTTTTTGAAATGTGTAAAAAAACATTTTAAAGAGTAAAAACTTGAACTTAAAGTTATTCTTTTGCTCTAGGCATGTCTTCGACCTCAAGCAAAGCTGCGGAAAGAAAAAATAACTTTAAGTTCAAGTGTTTACACTTTAAAACGCGTTTTTTTTTCACAACTTTCAAAAATGGACATTGATGGTTCTTCCCGTATGTATTCGATCTCAAGCAAAATTGCCCAAACAAACATAATTTTAAATTCAAGTGTCACTCAAAATGCATTTTCTGTCACAGCCTTACCGTGTACACTTCATTTAAATACGTGTCAATCACGCTGAATCACAAGAAAACGAAGAAGAGGATCTATGTGAATGTGCAACCAACAATGACGATGAGTACGATGATGTTCTCGATATTGTCAATTAAATATTTATTCTATAGAAAAGTAAAAAATCTAACACAGAAAGTTTGTAATTAAAATGTGTCTTATTAAGTTTATTATCTTTCTTATAACCCAACCTCAAGGAATCACTTTCATAGTTTCATGTCTCCAGTTCGTGTTACAAATACGTCCACGCCCAAACATTGGTTACAAATGCGACCACGTGCACTTTTGTTTTGTAAATAACTAATAAACTTTTAATATAATCTATTACATATGTTACACATTCAATTTCAATTACATATTGGTATTCAAATAAAAAATAGCAACATTAATGCTCTTTATCTATAGATAATGGATTTTGCACACTCCCGGAAATTTGCAAAGTCAACCTGGTCGTGTTTGTAACTGAGCTACTCATATTCAGAAAACAGCGAAAACACAAATAAGTTAAATGAGTGTGTAAGCAAACAAATAATAAGAATAAGCTGATGTGCTGGATCGTTAGATAACAACATATTGTATTACTGGTGTGGTTATTAGCTTGATTAGCTAGGTGCACATTCTAAACTGAGAATCATGGATCCGCTTTCCAACCACGCCAATATAATTTTCATTCCAAATCGTAAAATATTTTATTTATTTTATTAAATACATTTGGGGGAAATAATATACATAAACCTCATTTAGAAAACTGCAACTTAAGTTAGAAAGTAGGAGGAACAAAGCTCGTATTTTGGAACCATTATTTTGCTACTATTAAATTCTTTGTTCATTATTCTGCTACCATTAGATACTGCTTCTTTGTTCATTCAATGCCGCCTGATAAATGTTTACTTAAATAAATACACTTCTAAATTAGAATAATTTACCGAAAATCAAGAAACAGTGATATTTCTTATATGAGAGCAATGTGGATTTAGATCGGGCGAGTACAAGAAAGTTCCATTAATTTCTCCTGTCCAAATGATATCTTCTGTCTGTTAACTACCATAAAATATTGAACCTCTTAATCTTTCTTCCTCCATCTGTAATAGAGGCTATCGCTTAATGGAAAACAGATACAGAGAAGCTGATTTCAAATTTGGGATCAGCGATCTCGATTTATCCAGGTGTTTCTAATTTGTGTTTAAAATGGGCAGAACTTTTCATTTGGTTAGCTGACTGAATTTTTGAATTCATGCAAGAGATTAAATTACAGTAAAGCATGTAGAGAGTAGCTTACCTCCAGTTTGACGTCAGCGAATGTGACCACGATTAATCTGCTCCATTCTAAACATATTGATATGACTATTAGAACTATTGATATACTTATTAAGACTAAACCTTGAAATTATTATATTTCCAGAGCCCTTAGTAAAGAATTGGAAATCGTTGTCAGATTTCTGTTAATAGAACTGCTTTTACGATTGATAGGAATCAAATTAATACGTTCATGCGATACAAACATAGATGACTGAGCTTTGTGAGAAAAGAATGCCACTGTTACGGACTCGAAATCGCGTCGCCAGCTGTATGGACAAAAAGGGAGCAAAGTAACGTGACGCAGCGCGCATTTGTTATACAATATCTTCTTTCCCATTATAAATTACAAAATTTTCTTTAACGCTACAAGTGTTTGTACAGTTAAATACATTTTACTGTTCCTTGATTGCTTAGTTTACAAATAAATAGCTCGGAAATATTTTCCGTATATCTTATGTTTAATGGCTGTCGGTATTTGTTCATAAATGCACAACGGAAACTACGTAATATTCTGCCTCTGTTAAATAGCTATGAATTAGTAGCATATCTAGCGTTTGAAATATGATCCAAAACATAATTCTTTTTTAGACTTAGGGAAGACTTGGAAAGCGGGGAATTCTATAATTTGTTTATGCTGTAATTCGTCAAACTACCTCTTGTGATTCGATTCTTAATTTTGACATATTGTAACCAGATGTGATTTCTCTGTTTGCAAGCCATTAACCTGTGAACTAAACGATCGATGTTCCCACACATATAACAAATGTTATTCTCTCTTCTACACTTTCGGAACAGATTATCTTTTTTTGTCAAGATATTATGGATGATTTGGTATGCTAGATGATGTAACTGTGGCAGGTTTCGGAGATATGCAAATTGGCCGATATTTCCGTCCAGCCTTGGTTGGGTTTGCTCTGCTGAATGTGTGGGACATGATGTTGGTACTGGTCGCATAGGAAACTGTATAATTGTTCACTGCCTATTGATCTATTGGTGATTTTGCCTTGAGTTCGTAAGCTATTTCCTTGAAAGATTTGTTTAGATATATCATAATTCTGCTCCATGTTTGCATTTTCAGAGGTAGATGCAGTTCAAATTTTCGTAGTATTTCTTTCATGAATGTAGACGACAAAGTTTAAGGATATTGACACTTTACTTGTAGTGACATCATATCACACTTCTTACAGAAGCGTTCATGCTGTTGTAAATAAATGTATATTAAAATGTTTAGGTATAAGACACGAGGCACGAACCAAAAACTAGTTAGTAATATATTATTATGTTTTTTATTAAGTATGTGTGATCTTCAACCGAACATTAATTTAAATATTATTCCAAATTAAGATCGCAACCGTTGTCAATGCCAGTTGCATCTGTATAGACAGCAGCCGGTTTCAGGTTACAAGATCATATCCTCTGTGTCTCGTATTAAAAAGTCACGCTGCAGTATCACGTTGAATAGAGGAAACATAAGATCTCATCCTCAGATTGTATTTCAATGTCACGTTGCAGGAGCATGTGTAATAGGAGAAATGACAATATCAAATATCGCTTAGGGTTCCAAAGCAAGGCAATCTCAATATCATGTTACACCTGATCAGCAAATCGGATATCGCTGACCAAGTGATGACAGTGGTAACAGAAAAGCAAATGTAAAGTTTCAGTGAGAGTGTGATTGGCTTAGAAGACCTTAGCCACTCCTCTCGAGGAGAGCTGTGATTGGTTGTTGTCATGAACTAAGAGTGAAACTTAAATAGGACTGTAATTTTACAACATGTTTGAGTGACCAGAAGTCAGATCAAAAGCGATAACCCTGTGCGTTTTAAGACATTGATAATATCATCGTTAATACTAGAGCTTTGGCTCTGAAACTCTGTATTGCAAGATACATCTCTGCTCGAGAATCTGGACTACAATATATACGCACATACTTTTGTACTGAGACGGTTTCTGCTTAACTCTAAACTGGAATTAAGTGAGTTGAAAGTCACACTCATTTTGTATAATTGATTTTGTTATATTGTATAGTATATGTTTTTATGTTCAGTTGATGGAAACCTTAGGTTAGGTTAATACTTGAGTTAGTGCACTCATCATCTACGTTATTTTAGTATATAAAATTGTTCATTACGCTGTCGAATTCAATCGTTTCATTGGTATGTGTTCTCTCCAACCCTTAAGCGTACTTTTATTAATTATGATAGCCAATACTTAGCTAAAGACTTCCAGAAGCTATTGCCTAATTTGAACACGTTAGATCGTTGGGTGTGAACTTTAGTCATATATCATTCGCCCTAAAATAATAGTTCACGCCACGATGACAGTAGAGTTCTTTGCAACAAACAATAAGTCAAGGAATTCTACCTGCATATTTTTTATAATCTTAAACCGCCTTGTTCTTTCGTCAGTTTTCAAGTACTCATGTGTGTGCGTAAAATACGATTTGAACAAATAGATCGTCCAGTATATTTTACTATAGTCACATAGGTTATCTGTGTTACTGGTAAGATTTATAGCAGGTGCGTACACTGCCTTAGTATAAAAATGCTCACAAACTTGGTTCTGACTAACAGCGTTGAAATACAGCCTTAGTATTTGATGAGTTCTACTAGCACTTTCTGCTTTAGAGTTTGATCATTGAGTGCCACTGCTTTGAGGATTGTGTTGACCCACCATAGTCCCAGATATTTTAACGTTTCCATTAGTTCCCCATATTTGTATTTTTTCTTTTTTTCTGGTTGTTCAAAATCAAATCCAGGTTTGGTCCGTATTTGTATTAACGTTAGATGCTATAAAGAGGTTTGTAACAAGGCTAGTATTTAGGCCATTTTTGTTGTGGACTGAACAATCCATAGCATAAACTATGTGCATAAACTATGTCTTTCAAGTTTCCCTTTTGAATTTGAATGCCCTGGAGCTGATTTTTCATTTCTATTAGTAAGGTGTTAGCACTATTTTCAATAAATATGGGGTGGGAGAACATCCTTGCTTCAAGCTTCTGTCCATGCGAAATTTTGTTAATAGTCTTCTGTTAACCTATATTTTAGTTGTTTTAACATTATACAGGCTGTTCAATAATTAGATTATGGCTGGCGGAAATTTCATGATCCTGGGTATGTTAAATAGGTACTTCAGATTTACTGATGGAAAGGATTTCTGAAATACTGTAGAGAATAGTATCTATTTGCAACATGTTTCTGGTTGTAGGCTTGGATGGCATGCCCCAGAATTTCTGGTGAGACCTTAATGGTTAGGGGGTTGGCTAGTTCTCCTTAGCTTACGTCTGTAACTAGTAGCATTATTGGTTGAATTCTTCTCATTATTGCCTTGGTCATCAGTTTATAATCTGAGTTTAGCAATGAAATTAGCCTGAGGTTGTTTTGGGGTACTGCGGAATCTTTTATTGGTATCAGTATTCCTATTTCCTTACGAAATCCAGATCTATTAATTTGTCGTCAATAAATTTATTCAATAGTTAACATATGCCTGAATCTTTTGTACCAGCGTACCCCTTATCCATCTATGCCGACAGATGTGCCCTCGTTCACTGATTTTAGCGCTACCTATCTTCTTCGTGATTTCTTCCTGATGTCCTCTCCTTGCTCGTTTAATTTCTGCCAGTTTGGTTGTACGGACGTCAACATGTTATTTTCGAATTCTTGCATTTAATAGAAGCGTTTGTAATTATCCCTAATGGCATTTGTACTATCTTTCAAGAAAGTAAATCCCACTTGTTGGAACCGCTGGTTTAGAATTTTCCAACTATGAAAAATTTCGCAATCCACATGCACACGTGTAGTGCACATGGAAACTTTCAACTACTTGTACTCAGACTATTTGATAGATATGTTTTGTTTGTATATTCCAGAATACTTCTCATACATAGCAGACATAGTAATAAAAGACAATATAGGGGAAAGACAATCCTTTTCGATAATAATAAAACAGAAACATACTCAGTACGTAAAAATTAACGGGTAAGTGAAATGAGAAAAACATTTTT
>JAGDQP010071592.1:0-10616 GCA_022664845.1 Lepisma saccharinum | reverse complement strand
GTGACTGGACCGGGGATCGAACACGGGACCTTTGGGTTACCGTCCCAAAGAGCTACCAATTGCGCCACTGAGAAGTGGGTCTACTGGGTGCCGCAGTTGGTAGCGCATTGGGACGGTAACCCAAAGGTCCCGTGTTCGATTCCCGGTCCAGTCACATACTTTTCACTCTTTAATATAAATTGTATCTAGTTTCTTTTTGTTTATCTTAGGTCTTCTTTTATTTTACGATTTTAAACTTTAATTGTTAATGTTTTTTCTTCAGCATTTAAACACATCTAACAATACATTTGTTTTGAATTATAATATAATTAAATTTATTTTTATTTCTGGCTCTGTATTGGATGATTGTATTCAATGTACACCGAGATTGAGCGAAAATGAATTACAGATAATACAACCAGACGTATCGAACTACGCGTAATACGAGTAGCAAAAACTACATTTGGAACATTTCTTTAAGGTGAATATCATTCAAATATATTGTTGTTATTACCTTATTCTGCATGTTATTAGCATTAGAATTTGAATTTGTTTACAGCCTCAAAGCCTCTGTGGATCAGGTCGTTATCGCACATTAAAAATGTACCCATTGACCACTTTTCATGAACCTAACCTTATACAAATAAAATACTTTGTTAAACTATTAGCTTTTAATTCATCTGAAGGATTTTTAACTATCCGTGTTATGGGTGAAAAAGAATGCTGCATACGCTTTGTTGTGAGTTATATATTTCACAACATATTATTCTATACTCGACGAATTTAAAACAACTGTTATGGAAAATTTGAACGTTCTTCTTTGAGTTAACTTTTCTCTTATATTTATATTTAGACCAGTGTTTCTGTAGAGGTTACTGAAGAGAAATATATACTTTATAGAACAGTTAAGAATAAGAAATTATGAACTAGTTTTATATGAAAAATGTAAAGCTATTGGAAGAAATATATTATATTTTTATAAACAATATAAAAATCCAAAAAATGACCACTAAAGTTTACTAGATAATTGTACTGTACAAAGTAAATTAATACATAGACAAGACTGTATTGAAATGAAGCAAATGTTGTGTTCACTGATCTGATATATGTGTATTACAGAAGTAAGCTGTTCAACGATCTCTTACTTAGAGAGACCAAACCGCTGTAGCTCAGTGGTAGAGCGTTGGCGTAGCATTCTGAAGGGGGGTCGATCCCAGCGGCCGACTATCCTCACTGAGTTTTTCTAAGGTTTACCTCAGTTACACAAGGCAAATGCCGAGATGGCACATTCAAGATAGGCCCTGGCTGACACCTTCCCAAATCCTCCCCCTCCTTTATTCCAGCCTGAGCCTTAGATGCATAAAGGTCATAAATAACAATTCATTTCAATTCAGTTCTTACATAGATAATAACACATCCGATAATAAGGAAATATCTAGTTTCAGCATGAACGAATCATGGAATAAGACGGCTACATTAGTATTCTCGAAATTAGGGCACTTATTCTAGACAAATTAAGTTCCTCTATTTTCTCCATTCCCGTTCCTAGAAGACATCTCGCCATCGGACGTCATAGCTGCCTGACTGTTTCATTAATGCAAGTATAGTACTGTTCTCCTGCGGGACTACAGAATATCAAACTAATATTATCGGTATAAATATCGTAATATGAAAAGCTCTAGACTATAATATAAGGAAAATGGGTAGAACTCGTCCGAAATCTGTTCAAATACGTATACGAAACACAAGGGTTATTCATTTCACTGTGTCACAAGATACTTAAATAGCTATTAAGGTAGGACAATTCACCTTGAGAAATTCTTTAAAATGTTTTTCTTCTTCTTTTCATTTTAAAAAGTTTTTCGGTTTACGTAGTCTATTCTGGATTTTTTTTTCTCGCTATGTATATGGCCGAGTGAGTAACATTTCATGAATCTAATAAGACAGTCAGATTTAATAGAGGTCTGCATGAAGTTCACTGACAAATCCTATGTCGGCCTTTCCATCAAAGCTATGTAACCTTGTTTCGAAAGGTTCTAACGTCTTCTTCTTCTTTCAGAAAGAAAAAAGAACAGGAAGAAGCAGAGTGCCCTCTGGCATTTGGGAGGAAAAGGAAAAGAAATAAGATCATACAAAGACGAATGAATAAGGAAGAGGAAAAGGGAAGAAATGGAAGAGAAAAGGTCGCTAGGAGAGTTGGAGAATAAAGTGGAAGGAGAAAGCAGCAAAGAGGAAGTAGAAACAGAAGGATAAGGGAATACTTATCTCTTTCTCTCTCTCTCTCTCTCCCTCCCCCTCTCTCTCTCTCCCTCCCTCTCTCTCTCTCGCATTCTCTGTCCAGTTCTGAGGCTAACAAGAAAATTATATTAAGGTAAAGGCGCTTCGGTTTTGTCTCTCCTGGAAGTAATGGCATGGGATCTTTTTTAAGAAAAGTAACATGGAGCAAGGTCCGACTAGTATAAGGGCTAAAGTTTGAAGGAAATGGAAGGACTAAAACGTCTGATCTTTTCTGAAGTCTGTATCTTTCTCGCTTCCTTCCTGTTGCTTTCCGTCCTACATAGCTTCGGAACAGGAGAAAGACAGCTGCTGACCTGGAAATGATCAATGGCGTAGTACTGGGAGAATTTCTTATTGAGCATTGAAGCAAAAGGAAAGAGATATAGGACCTTGTTATAGTGTAAAGGCGGAGAGAAACCGATAGAAAGAGTGAAGCGTACAAAATGGATGGAAGATTTACACAGTCATCCATATGACTTAGTTTTCTTCCATATACCCGCCCCCTCTCAAACAATCTCTTTTTTCGTGGGAAAAATGCTTTTCTCTTAAGAAGACGGGAAAGGATGAAGCTACTCAATCAAGTCTGCTTTGCCTATCAGTTTTTATTTCCCTTTTTTCTGACAGTTTGAACACTCACTCACCTACGCCTACATACAAACGAAATAATGAGAGAGATAAAGACGAGGTAAGACATGCATTTTACCAGAAAATAAAAGGAAACGTTTTTGAGCTCAGAAGTATCATCAAACAAATCTGCTAAAGTTAAGAAGCTCTTCACTTTTTATTGAAGATTTCATTAACGGTAATATCTTATTTACTGTTTTATCATCATTTTCTTCTTCTTCTGGTACAAGAGATTAGAGATGTTGGTTCAAATCGTGTTAAAAATGTAGAGTTTATAAGGAGAAACGGCCAGACAGACAGATATTTAGTGTATTGTTTTGTTCCAAGATTAATTTTTTGTAAGTGTATCTTTTTTGTCTGTCTAGAAGTATTTCCTCATTATTTCTGTATTTATGAATCAATTTTAACCAAAGTTTCTAATACTAAAAGAGAAATCCAAAAGCAGAAGTGTATTTTCATTTTGATCCGAGCCTCAACGAAACAAGATGGTGATGATTTTGATTAAGTTTACTAACGTCACATGTTCTTTCTTAACGTTTAAACCATACCAAAAATAAATTTATAAATGCTTAGAGTATTTATTTATAAGCATATTAACTTGTAATCACTTCATGCTTAAATTCGACCCTCTTGTTTTCTGTTTCATGAATCGACAAACACCCACTGCATGCTTAAACGCCTGATAGCTTATGCAACCCATATTTATTAGCTGTATTTTGGGTGGACGACCAGCCAGGCTGTTAACGTGCCTATAAACCTTTGAATTTGTCCAACATGCTGAAAAAGGCTTATTCAATTTGTTAATATGTCCAACTGTAGTACAAAGTTTGTAATCACTAAAATCAATGTCTTATCTGATTCAGTGACTACATAAGTTTTTTCTGAATAACATAATCCTGTTGAAGTTAGAGCCTTTTTTACTTTAAAAATATAACCATTCTATAATTTTCCACACAAAGTTTGCACCGATAGCTTTAACGGAGCACTGCTCTTCTTCAAATATATCATAGACTGCCCCTCGACTTAAAGCTTAAGGAGGAGACAAATGCGCTGACATTAAAATTTCAAGTTATGTGTTTTTGAAAGCGCAAGGAGTCACATCAACTCTCTATCTTGCTCAAGGAGATTGGGCTCAAGTTAAAAAAATCATTTTCGGAAAGCCTACAGGCTGAGGTAGATCTCGAAGTTTTTTCTTATTTACAAAAAATCAAATATCGCCTTATTTGAGAGCTATCGAGAAACTATTTATTGTTTTGTTGATTATTCATCAAGAGCTGTTCAACGCTACCTCACAAGTCATATATATATATATATATATATATATATATATATATATATATATACTCGCTTTACTTCGCTGGGAGCGCTGCCCCCAGACCCCCATAGGGGGTTCGCCCCCAACTTCAGTGCTTTTGAGAGGATGTACCTCCTTTATCTTAACCAAAATCTCACTGCAGCACTACACCACCATGGTATCCATCTTGCCCCATTTAGTGTAACCTACTCTTGGTCATACACCTTCAAAGAAAATTTCGTTTCTCTACCTTCAATGATTTGGAAATTGGGTTTTGGGGCGGCCATTTTGGATCCAAGTTGACGACTTTTTGAAAGTTTTCTTATATTGTCGTGACCTACTTGTGATGGTACATATTAAAGTAAAATTTCATTTATCCAGCTCAAACGTTGTGCAAAATGGGATTATGGGCGGTCATTTTGTTTGGATCCGAGATGGCGACTTTTCCCAAATGTTGTAATATTTCCCTTAACTACTCGTCATAATGCACCTTTATGCCAAATTTCGTATCTCTAGCTCAAACGGTGTGGAAAATGTTTTTTAGGCCCGCCATTTTGGATCCAAGATGGCGTCTTTGGATACATCATGTAATATTTTAGTAACATACAAATGATAATGTATAGTGTTACCAAATTTGATATTTCTAACTGCAGCCGTTTAGGCTGTGTATTCTATACAACAATGGGTTCAGCGGCCATTTTGAATCCAAGATGGCGACTTTTTCAACATTTCGTAATATTTTCTTGAACTACTAGTGTCAATACACCTTTATGCCAAATTTCGTATCTCTAGCTCAAACGACATGGAAAATAGATTTCTTACTTCCGCCATTTTGGATCCAAGATGGCGTCTTTGAACTCATTAGGTAACATTTTCGTAATCAAAAGGTGATGATGTACCTTTATGCCAAATTTGATTCCAATGGCCCCAGCGGTTTAGGCTGTGTATTCTATACAACAATGGGTTCGGCGGCCATTTTGGATCCAAGATTTTGCTCATGAACGAACTTAACCGAGCTATTGAGCCTAGAAACAACATATAAAAATTTGGTTCAAATATCTTCAAAATTATGGCCGCTAGCGTGTTAATATATATACTTTCATATCGTATCGATCTCAATAGGTATATTTTTCTTCGAAATCTACCTAAAAATGAGACAAGTCTAATAATAGAAGAGTGCTTTATATCTTATTTACTTGTGTACATTATTGTCTTTTGCATTAGGAATACAATGCATTGTGATAAATGTGACGAACGTATTCATAAGCGAGGTGCTCACCATAACTAATGTAAGAACTAGTTGGATTGTGTAATTTCAAGTGTTTATGTCACCGTGCAGGTATTATTAGCTTATACAATAGGACTAGCAATTTTGAAACAGATCCTTGCTTTCCAAAGGAATTAAGGGAACATGGCTTGAGTAATATAACGAGGGTTAACCATTGCTACCTCGTGTCTACAATTTCTGTCATCGAAAGCTGTTGTCTAATTATTGAAAGGAAAAAAAGGCGCACTTCCCAGTTGAAACTTCTCAACAAGTAAACGATCAATCTTGGTTTATTTGTTACGAGGCGTCAAGTAGAAATTCCGCCATTTTTTCTTTCAAACATTAGACAACAATAGCTTTAGGTGACAAAATTTGTAGATAACCAAAGTATCAATGGTTAATCTTCGATAATCAAATTGTTAGAATGGATTATGACTTCAGGAAAATTTCAACTAACTAATTCTATGGTTTACGGAGTCCGCAAGTTCATCGCCGCTGTAATAAAAGTTTACAATTGCATTCTGGGAAAGATCAAGTCAGTTTCTATTACGGACATCTACATCTTAAAGCTCCCATCTAATATTGTCAACCCAACTTCGTCTCGGACTTTATACTTGTAATAACCTCTTTCCCGATAACTTTGCAGCCAGGATGGAATATAACCTTAGTTTCTCCCCATCCAAGCTAGATCCTCGCGATTTCAATATTCTTATGTTATGCAGTCTTCTCCATTCTCCAGTAATCTCGTCCCGTTTCTGTCCACATATGTCCATCAAAATCTTATTTGCAAACACTCGCAATCCATGCTCATCTGCCTGTGTCTTACCCAACTTTCGGAACCATAAAGCATTCTGTTGGTATATATGTTCAACTCTTTTGTTTTTAATCGTGTTGTTACGATCTTCCTGGGGTGAATAAAAGCATGCGTTGCCCTCTACTAAGGGATTTTTTATTTCTTTTGTGATCTCGATTTAACTTGTAACACAACGCCTCCAAGAATTTAAAATTGTTTACTTTCTCTGTTATATAATTCTTAATTGTCATATTTCTTTTAGTTCTTCCTCTGTGTTTTGAATTATCACATATTTTATTTTATCTACGTTCTTCTGTAAGCCTATCTCCTGACAAGTTTCTAGTAACATATAGGTCAAATAATGTTCATGCCAAGTTTGGTACAAATAGTCTAACATTAGGAAGAAATTGAAAAATTGAATGTTAAATTTTAAAGCGGTTTTCAACGCTACGGCGCATGCTCAAGATTGTTCCAGCTAGCCTAACCAAGTCCTTAATCACGTCTCTACACCTTGTGCTTCATGAGCTGTATATTTGTGCACTGGTTGGCAACACTGACATTTAGGGTGCCTGGTGATAGGAACACCCACAGTGTGTTGGTATTGTGTCAAATAATATTTGTGCCAATTTTGGGTTCAGGTATGTCCAATATAATGGGAAACTATTCGAAAAATTGAATTTTAAAAATTGGTTGACACCTTCTTGTGACGGCCGAATGTCAATGTTTAAAGCGTTGATGTTTTAGTAGCTCCGTATATTCTTTGATTTTAGATTTATCAAAGGATATTTGAAACAAGCTGAAATACAAACTCATATTGATCTACATATTCTAGTTTATTCTTCTCATTTACGTCACTGGAAACAGGAAGTATCTTTTTTTTTTTTAAAGAAGGCGTTATCTGACGGAAGACAAAGTTTCAACATAAAAATTTAAGTATCTTCTTGCAGACATATTGATGGCTCAGTGAAACTTATTCTTAATGTCTGCTATTAAGTAACTGACTATATAATTTGTTATCGATTCATAGTTGAAAGTAATTTTGTGATTTATACAAAATCTTTACATAATAGTATATTTCTTTGAACTGACGTTACCTCCATGCGCCGTTCACGCCTCATGCGCATCGTACAGTTCACATTTTACATTTAACTATGCGCCAGATATGCAGTTATGGACTTTCACATATCTGAAGAATGACGTCCCTTGGTTAGTGCTCTTTCTTGAGCAGGAAAGGTAAGCAGGGTCCTTGCCTAGCTACTATCTCGTCATTCGTATTGTGAAAGTAAGGGAATATCGTCACCTGAACTCCAAGCTGCATGCCTGGTCAGTGACAGCCAATGTAATACATTTAGAATATTTTTATAATGTACGTATTGTGTACTTTATTTTACGTACTTAAACATTTAACTAAGCTATATATTTGTCAAAGAAGGATTCAAGTTTTAGTTTTCAAATAAAGACCGTTTAAAAATATTAATCTTCTTTATCTTCTGGTGCAAATTATTTTTACCATAGTTTCACAATTTTGAAGCTTTATTATTTAACCAATTTTAAGAGTTTCCTGTCTAAATATAATGTCTTATTTAGCCGGGTAGTGCCCTTGTTAGCTTCGATATAAGGGATCGTGAAATTGATTCTTAGTAGAGGATCCTAATTCAGCTATTGACGTATTATCTTCATAAACTGGAGGGGCTGCTTGAATTAAGAAGTAAAGCAGACTTTTGCCTTGAGAGCAGATAAACTGACGATAAGAAGTCGTTGCGTTGATCACACAATACCCTCATTTGAATGAAAGCCGCCTGATAGAGCAAGATTCTATGTGGGTTACAAGAAGTTTAGTTTAGTGGCTAGATACGGATATTTGCGTTACATCCACAACCTCTCTCGGTCGATTTTGTTAAACAACGTTCTGGAAAGCAGATATTCTTTTCTACTAATACTTACCCTCTCTTTCACACACACACACACACACACACTCTCTCTCTCTCTCTCACCCCACACATATACTCGCTATACGTATGTGTGTGGATTTGATCGGTTTGAATAACGTCAAACCTATCATTACTGCTTCTATCCAACATGCACACAGACCAAATATTTCCTATTCAATTAAAATGTCTGTTCACTGACGGATACAAATGTAACCAAAAGCTAGACAACGGGTCAAATCACTGTCACTTATGGTTAATTACGATCCGCTTCTCATTATCATGCAAATGGACTCTGTTTAACTCTGATTGAGTTCTATAACACTGCTGATGGAAAAGCCCAACCGTTTGAAGTTCCCCGACTCATCTCTATTTGAAAGGTCTGCAAGGGACAAAAATAGAAGAAAGATATTTTCAAAATATCAAGAAAAATAAAGTACATGCACAGAACAAATTGTGTTTGTGGTTGACAAAATATTTGTTAGAAGAAGGTCCATACAAAGCTTTTGTTTTCTGTCAACAAAAAATTGTTTAAACGAATTACATTGCGAGCAGTGAACAAAAAATTACAACGTTCAGCAGGAATAAAAATAAGGTCTTAGTATTTTTTATATCTGACACGCTACAAATATCACTACGGCGCCACACTATTACTCATTTACTTTTGAAAGTGTAATAGTTAAATATTAAAACTACAAAATGTTATTATTGCTTGTCAATTACAGAATTTAGAACATCAGTTAACAAATTCTGGAGTATGTTGTTGTGGTTAAAATCTGGCTTATTTCTGAATATTTCGTGTGCTTGGCAGAAATGAATAAGTAACATAAGTAAATGAGTTTTAGAACGTGTTTATTAGCCTGGTTATTCACGTAGCATACGAGGAAACTCTTTAATGTTATATTGATTTATTGTTGATAAACGTGCAGTAAGGAGTCTTCATAGTACAGTAATATTGTATTTCTTTGCAGTTATGATGCTGGAAATGTTAAGATCTAAACATTTTCTTATATGAGCCGAATTCCACTTAACTTCAACCAAGAAGGGTTGTAGGCTGGTAGGTAAGGCATCGAACTACTGACTAAACGACCCGAGTTCAAGTCTTCTCGGTACCATGGTATTTTTTACTTCACTGATACCAATCAAATTTGTTTAAACAAACCTTTGTCTCAAGTAAATAACACTTTATTTGAAGTGTTCTTGTTTGCTACAAGCAAGGATTTTTCTGTGTGGGAGCTTTTCCACCACCATAGCCAAACGACGTAAAGTAAGGAAAGAACATTTGTAGTTTTAAACTACTACTACGTAACGGCAATAACATGCAGAAAATTGTAAAGAAAAAAGTGATCGAGTAACCAACTTAACGAATACTAAACCACTTAAAATGCAATGACCCTGTTATGCTTTGCTATAGGGATGAAACGGACCCCAAACACATTGCAAAGTACCGATTATATAATCCTTTGTACACGGATCATGTGAGTTTATAAAGACACACGTACACCTTTCGTGATGATGTAGGTTCGATCCCAGTGGCCGCCTCTACACTGAAGATTTTCCTGTTTTTTTTTCTCCTCCGTGGCACCAAGCAAATGCTAGGATGGCACCCTTCAACATAGGCCCTGTCCGACACTTTCCCTAATCCCTTCCCCTCCCCTATCCCGCCCTGAGCCTTAGATGCCTAAAGGCCATAAATAAAATTCAACACGTACACTCTGGTACATACTGTTTTGTGTTGGGTATTTTGCACGTTTCATAGACATAGTAACGTCAGTCATAGCATTTGCGGACATTTCTAGTAGCAAATGGCAGAAGTAGCAAATATATACAATTACCAAACACACACATATACACTTAGTCAATCATTTCCATGTGTACAAAACGTAAACACTCTGATAAACATTGCATATGGGTCTATTTCTCATCATTCATGTTTGTATGTCATTAAGAGTGTGGGTGTATTTGAGAGAGAAAGGGGTGGGGGAAGAAAGAAGAAGAGTGGGGAATTGTTATATATCTGGTTTATGAGTTTCGTAACCCACGCATTCGACGAATATGAATTACAATATTCTTTTTTTAAATATTTGCATTCTGAATGAAATGATGTTGCCACTAAAGTGGGATCTGGATGATTCTGTTCATTTACTTTTCATATTACATTGAATTAATTATCGATCTGTCCATATTTGTCATTCATATTTACGTGCAAAATGTTGGAAACAAAAAGAAATGTTTCATGTTTATCTGAAAGTGTACGCATTAATACTTCGAGAAAGTTTTTTAATTAAATGTAAGTTTTAACGTATATCAGTAGAAGATGATGAATCAATGAATAAGTAAATATTGTTATTTGATGATAAATTTATATATATATATATATATAAACAAATAAAAATATCAACAAATACATTGATTCATCATCTTCTACTGATATACGTTAAAACTTACATTTAA
>JAGDQP010071591.1:0-10616 GCA_022664845.1 Lepisma saccharinum | reverse complement strand
TTACGAATTTTAATATTATTTTATTGGCATTTATTTGGAGATCATTTGAACACATACACACACACACATGATTAAAAACACAAAAACACACGAACAAGTGCCTGCGACCTATTACTTGCGGATTGCGAGGTTCATTTGTCAGGTGTACACAACTTTCCAGTCTACCAATCAGAATTCGTTTAGCTTATGAGAAATTTAGAAATCAAGTGGTTTCTTCACTTAACGGTCCGATTGTAAACGGTTTGTTAAATTTGTAACGTTAGCGTTGGTGAAATTGAAAAATTTTAACGGACGGTTAAAAATTTAACGTACGGTTAGTTATCGGATGGTTAAGCTATATTTAATCGACGTTGGAGAAACCGGCCCTAAGTCTCTTAATATAAGTACGTTACATATTACAGCGCATGGTGCATACTGCAGTGCTTTCACAATACATGCTACAAAATCTAAGAATACTAAATTATATTATAATCTATTGAGAAAATAAACTAAAAACAGCATAAGGAAATAAAACATAGTAAGAAGATGGGGGATGATATTTAGAAGAAAAGAGCATACTTTAGAATCATTTCTTAGTCTTAGCGGCCTGGTGCTAGCAAACAATTGACTATGATGATGCAGGATCGACAAATGCATTAACCCCCTTCTTCCACAACCCACTAAATAAAAAAATGGAAAATATAATTTATATGAAAATGTAAACGCAAATGATTACGTAATGATTAGAGGTATTATATTAGTTTCGAATTTTATTGTTGACAATAGATGGCAGACACGCGGACTCTGTTAATATGTGAAGAAATACACGCTGTTATTTCCCCAGCGCCATTCACACATCAACCAAGCTTTTATTCTGTAAAGTGTAGTGTCTGAAAGTATTCCATTTTGACCCTTTTTTCTACACAAATTGTAAATTTTTGCGATTAACGTTAAAGAACAATTACGAAACACCATTTTCTTACTCTTAACAAAGTTCAAAAACAATAAGTAGACAAAATGTAAGATAGTAGGATTGATTTACTTGATTTTTTGGAAAGGAGTGTTAGTTTATCTCTAAAGAGACGAACGATTCCCAGTTAATTTGCATTATTCTATTAAACTTGTATAATAAGATGACCATATCGTAATGTTTCCCTTGAGGGAGCGCCTTAATTGCCACCGCAATGCCCAGAGTAACTGAGTCTGGCGCCGTTACTGGTTTATTTAATTTATTAGGTAGAGACAGGTAAAGCAATGAAAGGTTCGTAGCTTGTCTTCTATCCCTTCACCTTTTATTATAAAAATTACAAGTCCACTATTTTAATTAAAAGAGTCTCCCGTACAAAACTATATTGGCTTATGTTTGAGATACAAAGTATCTCAAATTACTTTCTCTGTAATCATCTTGTTGCAGTCGATGTAGCCCAAACAACAGTCTGTTGTATGGCAGGCGATGGCCCAAGTAGTTGGTAACTACCTGGCAGAGAAAGGAAGTTTGAAAGTCCAATCCCGTAGCAGATCTGGACTTAGGAGTTTTGCCTATCTCGTAGCAGATCAGGCGGTAGTAAGGAGCGATCTATCTCGTAGCAGATCAGATCGAGGTATTTAGACCCTTCTCGTGGCAGAACCGGCCGAGGTGAGGAGGAGGAGTGGGTGCGACTATCCCTGGGAGCGGAATAGTGCCGGCTGCTCTGACTCGCTGGCTTTTATTCAGTTCTGGTCTGCTGACTCTGCAGTCCTCCGCTGTCTTCTGCTAGGTCGGCTGCCTTCGGTCTCAGTGGTCGGCTCCGTCCGTCTTCCACTACCATTTGTTTACGAGTATGAGCACATGCTTTTACTCGCTAGCGTACGCCACCATTTACTACTGCTTGTTTCTAAACAAACAGCACGTACTTCGCGCGTGCTGTGTTAGCACATGTGTTTATGCACATTCTGCAGTTGATTACTCGTCACTTTACAATATTTTTACAGTGATTCCGGGGAGAATCCGGACAACTTCTAACATTATTTACATCAGTTTTCATATGAATGTACTTGTCCTGCTTTTGCAGTACAATAAGCTAATTAAAGGGACATATAACGTATATTTCATTTTTATAAATATCTTAGATCAAACCTCTACTGTCAATCTCTACAATATCATACATCATGCGTAAATAAATATATTTTCTGGCTTAGCGATGCCTGTGTTATTCAGAAGTTCCTTCTATCCAAAATACAGTCTAAGTATTTTCCCGAAGGATGTACTTGATTCACCTGATCTGAGGTTGAGGCAAAATTTTCATTGAAAGATTCACAGAAGAATCTAATATTTGTTTTAACCAGTGATGTTTCCAGACCCTTCAATGTGGGGGGTGTCACAGCTTTAAATTCTCTAGCACCTCCAAAATTAAATATTTTTTACCGTTAAAAATCTATAGACACCCTGTAAAACTCTATTTACACATCCCTTATTGTAGTCCTACACCCTCCAAACTGAAAATCCTTGCAGAACTCCTGATTTTAAATGTGTCAACAAGTCTGACTACCTTTTCCTTTCTCCTGCACTACAGGAAAGAATGCTCTGTTCTTAATACCTTTTATCTATATTGCTTGAATCTGGAGTTTAGAAAGGACAAGCAGTAAGTCAATGAGAAAATTCCGAATGTGATTTTGAAAAGAGAATTAACAAAGGGTCAATCAAGCTAAAGCAGAGAATACAGAATTAGGACCCTTGAAAAGAGTCCACTTAGTAGTCCTGTACAGACAATCAAACTATTCGAATGATATTTATTCTTGAAACCGGGAAGAAAATTGGGGAGAAAAATAGCCGGAGATAAATGTCTTAATACGGGAAAACTCTACGGAAAAGGGGAGTGAATGGTCACCCTATTGTATAATAGAATAAACTTTCAAAACAAATACATTCTAAATAGAAAGAATGTCTGGTAAGCTCGTAGACCAACCTGGTTCTCCATGTCCGACTCAAATATTAATATAAAGGTAAAACTATCCCCTGTGCGATACGCACGCGCCGTGAACGGTGCATGGGGGATATGAAGCTAGAGCTTCACATTTTCTTGACCTACGGTACCAAGTGAGGTGGGGTGGTCAGTCCCACGCTCGACCGCCTTTACCTTCCCAAGGCGCCCAGGATAACCAAGGACACTCTGGTACTAAATTTGATAGGAGGCTGAGTGCACCTCAGAGCACCAGGCACGGGAACACTGAGAGAAAAATCTCCAGTGTCCTGTCCGGGATTTGAACCCTGGCCGCCCGATTCGTAGTCAGACGCGCTACCGTCTGAGCCACGATAACATAACTATTATTCTTATATAAGCGTGTTAATTTGCACTGCTAAACAGTAAAGATTTCTATTTTATTTATTTTTGGAGGTGAGATAGTAATAATATGGCTGCTGTAAAAGGTACTTTTGCCAATTGCAAAGCGAGAGCTGTCAGTAAGTTTTTTTTTCTGCAAGGGAAGTCCCTAACCGAAATCCACGAAATTATGACAGACTTTGGGTTACAATGTGCCATTATACCCAGTGATCAAAAAGTGGGTAGTGAATTTCAAACGTGGCGATTTTTCATATTGTGGTGCACATCCCTGCGGACGGCCGAAAACTGTGGTTCTTCCAGACCCAATCGACGCTGTTCATTCCATTATTTTGCAGAACATACGAATTCCAGTCGGGTGCATAGCAGGTAATCCGCGTGATATCAAAGGAAAGCGTTAGTGATATACGACGAAATTGGTATGAAGAAACTTTCTTTGAAGTGTGCGTCAAAAATGTTGAATACAGACCAGAAGAGGGAGGGATGTGACGCGAGTAGGGGATTCAAGTTCAATTTTACAATAAGGACACAACTTGATACCATGTACGAAATCCCATTTCATAACAATGATCCCGAAACCAAACAGCAGCCGAAAGCGTAGAACCATTCCGGTTCTCCACGAAGAAACACGGCGTCTGATTTTTTTTTAAAGACAAGGATGGTATTCTGTTTGTTGAGTACCTTGAGAAGAGCCAAACAATGAATACAGAAGATTATTCATCGCTTCTAATCAATTTTAAGGATGTTTTAAAACAGAAGAAAAAAGTCGTGAATTCTACAAAAGAGTGATCTTGCAAGACAACGCTTGCTCACAGAAGAACATACACCCAACAGACATTGAACAATGCCGTCTCCATTCACCATATTCGCCAGATGTGATTCCGTCAGACTATCTACTGTGCCATGCACTAAAAGAAAATGTACCACTTTCCTCGAATGAGGACGCTACCTCTGCTACAGGGCAGCAGTGGTTCACAAAGTAAACACCAGAGTTCTTGGCTGGGTGACATAAATTGCAGCAACGATCCGAAAAGTGTATTCAGCTCAGGTGGTTGAATAAATATAGAATTTCATTGGCTTCAGTAGTTTTCTTCATTATTGGGTGACGAACTTACCCAACGTATTCAGTACATTCCTCGTCCTAAGTTAAGGAACAAATCTATAATACCGCATTATAAGCCAAAACATATTACTAAAGCACGAATGTCATGCAATCAGTAGGCATGTGACGCAGTAGTTGCCACAGTGCTACTCCAATGTAGTCTACCCTCTAGTGTGCTGGGCTCTGTACGTGGAGTCACTGCACGGTTTGACCATAGTAGTTGTGAAGTGCATTGAAGATGGTTGAGGATGCGAAACTGTTGAATATTATAGCAGCGCAGTGCAAGGTGACTTAATGTCCGTCCTTCGGTAATCAGCCGGCTTACAATACTTTCCGATAACACAAAATACTTGAAGGAGGTACAGTTGAGGTCGACCGTGTGTAACATCAGCTATTGATAACCGCTTTATCCGTTTATCAGATCGAAGAAACAAGTGAGTATACTAACACAACTGCATGCAGATGTTCGTCCTGCCATCGGCCGATTTGTATTTACAGGTACGGTTCGGAGAAGACTACATGTATGTCAGAAGACCAGTATTGTTTGTACCACTTACTTAACAGCACAGTAGGGTGGTGAAAGAACACATATGGATTGGATCCAGAAGCTTCACTCAAGATATTTGCACTAGGGATGGCCAGACCAGCATCTCAGAAGTCCCGGATATCCGAAACCCAGATCTTCGGACTTTCGAATATCCGGTCCAATGGATTCGTGCGATTTCGATCGCTGATTTGAAGGAAGACCCAGTATTCGGACTTCCTTATTATGATTCATCTGAAACTGCAATGCCGGGATGGTAAATTATGAAGGCCCTGGCCAATACCTTCCTCCACCTCTATTTACCTAATCCTGGCCTGTACCAAAATGACAAAAAGCATAAATAAAGCCAATATAAATTCAATGAATTTGAAATTCGAAAAATATATTTTACATAGATAATTCTATATTTTATTGTTATTGTTTTCATATCCAAAAAGGGCTATAACACATAGTCACGTAACATTCATGTTTCTGTCATTTGAACATATATTATTTGTTGAACGCCAGAACGATTGTTTACAGCATATACCACAGAATCCACGAACACGTGTGGATAGAGTTTGGCTGATGATGGGGAGGGGAGAGGGGTATACAAGAGACAAAGAAGCGCTGTCAATTATTTGCTTTCCTTTTCTGTCACTCCAAGATAACGGAGCGTGTGTCCTGATGTAAAGACGTTAGAACTTTAGTATTTCAAACGTCCCGTATTAACACTTCCCCAGTAACACATGTACGTTAGTCACTCATGGGACCCACCGCCCCACATCGTTACTGCGGGCGGGAGAGGGCCCACGTCGATCGATGTGAGATCGACATCGATTATCGGTATCACTATTTTACCTATTTTCTAAAATTATAGTAAGTATTGTGCAAAGAATAAATCGATTTTCTAAAGAAAACCTTTTTGTCCATAATGAATAAATTAAAATTAAAAAAATAGAGCATTCGTCATGGAACCATTTCGATCCATATTGGTAATCGAGTTCTATATTTATCAACGTCGGTACATATGGACAAACCGATGTTTATTCAAGCGATGGTATATCCCTCTGGTGATAAAATATAAAACTGTTGTTCTCAACACGCGGCCAGCTTGGGTGACAAAGAAGTTGTTCATCATAGAAGCATGATAAAGTGCAGTCACGGAGAGGACATAAACAAACAAAGTGTTAAAATTGATTGTTTTCCCAAAGGAGTCTTTGATCACTCACTGTAAGTACATAGACAAACCAACAAGATTTATAGTAATATTTATTACGCTGGTTATCGTACAGTGCCAGAAACAGGGAACATTTTACAGTTTTGTTTCGTTTGTGCGGTAGAAAGCAGCGTATTTTCTCGCAGCCATGTGGTTGTTAAGAGAGGTTCCCTTTAGTCGGAGCATAAGTTAATGTTATATTTATTTACATTTGTTTTACATAACTTCCTTCCGTTGAAGCTGTTTCATTGTAATCATGGCCGTTTAATTTCTTGGCAAAGAATTTAAAAGAAGTTAAAAGCGGAAGAGACGTGAAATGATTACAATCGATCGGAACTACAAATTTTAGCATGAACGCAACATCGAAAATAACATTATTTGACAAACTAGCAGTGGTCGACAAATTTTACAATCCACTAGCACAGTGTAACTTTAGCTACAGAAAAATAGTATTATTTACGTAAACAGTATTAATATAATTTTTAACGTGTTTTACTATTTCTTGTTGGTTTGTCTATGTGGTGGTCTTATATAAAGAAGGGGATTCCTTTTAGAAAATAGTAAAAAATCAGAACTACATTATGTTCACAATGTCAATGACCGATTTTGAGCGAAGTCGATACCCGATAATGATGATCGATGTCCGATGACGAACGATATCGTTGACCGATATTGGCCAAGATGTTCGCCATCTAACATGGGGCCCATGTCGTTGAACGATATCGATCGATGTCGTAAAATCCACTATGCCCACATCGGCCGTCGTGGATGTGCTGCTTGAGTTGCGTCGTTGGCTGTTTTGGCCCCCAATTTCCCGAAAATATAAAATAACAGAAATAATGCCTTAATTCGCAAGGAATAGTTTGTCATCAAAGCCTCATCACTCAGAGAAAATTACGTACGCATCTGACAACTAAGCCCGCCACCATTCCCCTCAATAACGAAATTGAATTATTGTATCTCGTGGGCAGCAATGACTCTTATGGAGTGGAGATATTATTTTATCCGTGGATCCTAAATCCAGATCTGGACCCGAAGATCCAGATATCCGGATCCGTTCGGTCTAGTGGTTACCGTCGCTGACTGTTCATCTTGGGGTCCCGAGTTCGATTCCCGGCTCTGCCAAGGAAATGAGGGTCTGGAACGGTGCCACCCAGCATCGTGACGCAATTGGGGAGCTGCTGTGAACAAAAGACAGTGGCGATTACAGTTGAGAGCTTCGACTCTCCCAGCACGTCTGGTTAGCGTGGGAGCAGTAGATCACTCATCCAGTAGCGAATTGAATATGTCTGTGAATCATTATTATTCAAGAAGTTCTCCTGTCTCTAGTTATAAATAACCGATGTCACACACGGTCGGCCTCCACCGTATCTCCGAGAAGCATTTTGTGTTATCTGAAAATATTCTACAGCAAGCTGATCAACGACGGACTGGCATTAAGGCCCAATCGCCCACTGGCGACACTTTTGTCGCTGGAACGGGACACAGGGTGTGTTCGTCGCGTCGCTGAAAATCGACACAGACCCGCGACACGACAGTCGCTGGATTACTTCACATGTCGCGGTAATTGGACACTTTCGTAGCCAGAACCAGTATGGATTCCGACGAGGGAAGTTTGTTACTCGCGCTACTGCTGAAAAGAAAGACAAACAAAAGAAGAAAATATTGGATACACCCTATTGTGGAAGTGAGGAGAGAGTGCGGGCAGTTCTTGAACTTGTTTCACCAGCTTCGCAAGTATGAAGATAAATTTTTCCAGTAATTTAGGATGTTCATAGCATCGTTTGATGAACTGTTGGAGCAGCTCTCCCCTACCATTGAGAAGCACGTCACGTCTGAATTTCTGCTATAAGAGCATCAGTGTCAAAAGCTTCCATTGAGCTCATCATTCTGCACTGCCTGGTTGCTGGAAGAAAACTTAAATAAAGATCCTGTCGCTGTCGCGTTGTCGTCAAGTGGCCTAGTGGGCGAGGGTTTAAAGACGACAGTGTCTGTCGCCGGTGGCTGGAGTCCGCGACAGGCCGACGACAGTGTCTTGCTTGTCGCTAAATGGGCGAGGGTTCTTGACGACATCCATTGTAACAAATGAGAATTCATTTCTCAGCGACATTACAGACACAGAAATTTGTTTTGTCGCCGTGTCGGGACACACGAAGTCGCCAAGTGGGCGAGGGCCCTAAATGACCTAGCCACTTCGGTCTGTCACTTCCTGCTTCTTAACTCCCGATGGTAGAGCGTCACAATTCATTGCCTGTATTGTTTTAATGTTCAACCGCTTCGAATCGCCAACCTTCTTCTTTGCACTTGACATGCACTCTGTTCACGGTTGAGTGGCTTTGCGCACACAGCCTTTTAGGAGGTATAGTCGGTAAACACTGTGGGAACTAGTGCGTCACATACCTACGAATTGCATTTGTTATTCGTGCTTTCGTAATAGGCTCTGGCTTACATTCTTCTTTGTTCCTAAATTTATGACTTTCAGTATATATACATATGTTTATACTCCGTTTATTTTGGAACTTTATTCATATTATTTTAACAGGGAATCGTTCGTCTCATTTGAGACAAACGAACACCTCCTTTCAAAAAATCGAGAATACTCTTTTCATAATGTTTCGTCTAGTTACTATTGTTTGAGTTTTTAATCTGAAAAATGTTGTATTTCGTAGTCATTCTCTAACATTCATTGCAAAAATTTGCATTTTGACTAGAAGCAAGAGTTAAAAATTGAATAATTTCAGTTAGCGCACATTATGTAGTAAAAGATTTGTTAATGCGTGAATGGTGCTTGTGTAATGACAGCATGGATGTATTTTCTTTCAAATATAATTTGCATGTCTCCCATCTATTGTCAACAATGAACCTCGAAACTGCAACACGTCTCTGCTTCTTACATAATCCTTTGCTTTTTCCATCTTCATACGAAATTAAATCGAATGTGATAATCTTGAAATGGTTCGCTTATGCTTGCATTAGATCTGTTTCTTCTAAGATGACAATGATTCAAAGCACTATTAGATAAATTATCAATTTTGCCAGATATAAATTACCAACCTGTAGTTCGTTAATGAGTTACGATATGCGTTGAAGTTCGTACTAGGTGGGCTTGTACCTGTATAGATAAACCAAAATATATTTAACAGATACGAGATTGTGTTTCATATTATGAGACATATTTTGAATTCCTATTTTGCAAGAATGACAACAAATACCTACAGTTTGTTTAATTTACTCTTTACTTTAGAAATATTTAATCATTTACTAATATTTCACATTGCATACTACACTTATACCTTCTGTATTAATATTTGCAGTTATTCGAAAGATACTGCTATATTGCGTATAAAATAAAACTAATTTTGAAGTTCTCAAGACTTCTTTCTACATGGACTATATATATCCATTAAGCATACTACTTGACTATCAACATGATCTACTTCTTGAAAACTGTTTATAGTCATATTATTTTCTTCTACTAGATCTCTGACTATTTTCTTCAGCTTCATCATACTTCCCTCCTTCCGTTAGTTGTTTTGTATTCTTTGTCAACATCTTAACTTCTTCTAACGTTTTCTTTTTTGCTTTCTGTTGTCTTGTCCGTTTTAACTTTACTATTTTCACCTTTTCTTCCTTGTTCACTTGCTTTCAAGGTTGTTCTTATTCATTGCATCTATCGAACATAGTAACCTACCACTATCTTTGGTGACTTTTCCGAATTCTCCACTTCTCCAGATTCTCCATTGTCTTTCTTCGTATATGACTCATTAGACGTTATCTTCTTGTTCATCTTTTCCTCTGTCTTATGACTTACTTTAGCCACATTATTGTCATTTATCTAGGATTTAGCTACTTCATAAATTATATTCTCTAATTCATGAAGTCTTGATTTGTGCTTCTCCTTTTGCAACCTATAATTACTTGATCGAAATTTTCAGAGAAATTCTGTCCAAGAAGGATTTCATACAAACACTTTTCTATATTATAAAGCAGTTAGTATTCACTATAGTTGCTCCAGTTTCCACATTTGCATTTTTTTCCTTTTTGTTTCAGTTCTCTTTGATCAACATCTCTTAGTTTTAATTGTTCCACTCCGGCTCTGGCTACCTTAACTGAAGGGTATAGTGATTGAATCTTCTTGAGAAATGATCTACATATTACCGAATAAGAAGTACCTGTGTCAAGTAGTGGCAACACACCGATCTAGTGCATAAATTAAAATTTAATTGTCTTGGTAAAAAACTTATTACGGGGATTGGCAGCTCGCTAATTAAAAAAATAAAATTGAGCTTAACTCTTCCGTCTTGCCCCTTTACCTCGCTTGGAACAGAGAATCGTACTCCCCCCCCCCCTGAGGGCTTTTAGACGTAGAGAAAGAAAACATAAAGATTAATTAGTTTTGAAAAAAAAAAGAGTTACCTTTTTTCTTCAGGACCCTTTCTTTACCAGACAACACAACTGGAGATAATGAAGTCATTG
>JAGDQP010071590.1:0-10616 GCA_022664845.1 Lepisma saccharinum | reverse complement strand
TACTGAGCACTCAGGTGTTTTCAGCGTCTACTATATTCCATCTCTTCGTCACCGAAATAGTGGTTGCGAGTTTCAAGAAAACTGGAGAAATGAGACACGCTAAAGATCCAGCAAATTAAGCGGGGCGCAAAGTTATTGGCTGACTGAAATAACACCTCTTGTAAACCAAGAGATATGATCATCTATGATACACAACCCTAATTAGTGAAGTTATCAGTTTTAAAAAAAACGTTGACTGTTGCTAGTAAATTATCACCTTAAAATCAATACCTGTAGAAAAGCAGTACCTCCAAAACACAGAAAATGCACATATTACGAGTTTGAAGCTAGCGCTAGTTTGCTCAAATACCATTGCCAATAGCACTCTCATGGTGGGTACAGACCCTTTGCATCAAATTCATCCTCCTGTACCCCGTTTTTTGATTTTGTTCCTCAGTGTTTCAGTGTAAAACAAATGCATGATTTAAACTAGATTTATCACCTCTACAGCACTGGAAATCTACAGGCTGTCACGTCTAATTCTTTAGCTATTGCCGAGGGAGTGGCCAGGGATTATATTTTAAGTATCACTCAGGCATTCCTCTGGTGGAACTGAGGGAAACTCTGGAAAATCTCAGTCAGGATGACGGTTTCAATGTAGACTTATTGTTTTCATTAAATCTAAGGGGCCACGGAGACTCAGTGATAGAGCACTACCCTCTGTGTTGCCAACGAGACGCGATTGAGGCGATAAATCTAGTCTAATATATTCAGAAAGTGTCTCGTCTCGAATATATGTATGTTGTATATTACGAGAGTTCTTCCTTGTCTCAGCTTCCAGAGATATTTCTCTGTCTCGTCTCGTCGGCCACACTCTCACTTCTGGGGCTTGAGATCGCCAGTTCGATCTCTGCTCATCCCATTGTGGTGGACAAACACCGTGTGCGTGGATTTTTTCGGTGTTTTTCCGTTTCCTCCCACTATCTTCATTCCACCAATTCTTCCATCATCATCTATTCGGCCTGAGCCAAAGTTGCATAAAGGCCTTAAAAATTAAATTCAGTCAGGCTATGTCACCGAAAGATGAGATTTCGCTCGTTGCCTTGTATTAAAGTGCACTTCTGGTTTAATAATCATTATCGGTGTTGTTTTTGTATTGTTCCAACGTTTGTCGTGAATTAAACTTGAAAGATTTATTGCTGTTCAATATAAATTTCTATCCTATAAAGATAATTTCTCTTTTCTCAACAGTTAAAGCTTTCTCAGAGAATTCCTCCGTCCCTGACTCAATTCAAATTCAATTTGAATCCAGCATACTTTTCTTATTTTATAATTATATTTTTAGGAGAACGTAATAAGCGGTGACTTCATTGGTTGTAAGATTAAAATTTCGGGTTAATGGTGTCCTGTTCCAACAAACAGTGAAAATTCTCGATCTGTCTGGGACAATGTATTAAAATGTGCAAAAGGTTTTGCTATCTTGCTGACATGTCTTAAACGATTTTTTCGCGCCTTTGATATGGAAAGTATGATATATCGAGATAGTTTTAAATTATGAAACCCTCTTTTTTTACTATTAACATCAAAGTAACTTTAATATGGACCTTTACAATTTGAATAAGGCAATTGCAAACCATCGGTTCACTTCGTCTAGGGCCCTTCACGTGACAATTCTGCCTTTGGACAGAATTGTTATCATCATTAGTTATTTTTAAGCAACTCATAATTCTGTATCTGAGAGCCAGAACCGCGTAAGTCACAAATCCTTGTTTTCGAGAAAAGAGGAAAATACTGCTTCCTTGCCCATAGAAACCAAATGGACAAACTACGTAATCGACTTACTTTTTTTACATTATTTAACATGTTTACAACAAGAATCATGCAATCATTATGTGAGGCCTTCCGAATGCTGTACAAAACTGCATTAATCACGTTTTGCCCAAAATTGGACTTATGCGGTTCTGGCTCTCAGGTACAGAATTTATTTGACAAAAGTTTGTCTTATATTTATTACAGTCAGTATCACTCTTTTCTGGCAGTGGTTTCTCTTTAACATCCTTCGTTCTCCAGTGCGTACAGAATTTAATTGAAAGGAATACACCATTGGATTTATTGGTTACAAAATTATTATTTTACATAGATTTCGTGGTAATTGAGGGTTTATTCTTTTAAAGAATAATTGAATGTAAGATTTAGAGAAGGTGTTAAACTTACTCAAATAACTAAACATGTGAACCATTTATTACAAGGTTTACGATAATTAAAAATCATAATTATTCAAAATAATTTTTATTTATGAAAAATTATGCAGACAAGCATGCTAATTATAAATAACGATTTAAATAGCAGACAGTGCGAATAATAAATTCGACAGTAATAATTCGAATAATAATTCGACAGGTCAACTGTGACAGTCATTCAAATAGTTATCGCCGAAATGCTAAAAGTAATCCAAGAATTCAAAAATTCAAAATAATGATACTTAAACAGATAGAAGAACTAGTTGTGTAACTATGGACAACGGCAATTCTGACTCTGTTGGGCTGCCTTCTGTTGGAACCACATTAATTAAGCTGTTCGGTGATGTGATACTGATTATGACGTGTGTCAGTTGTGAGTGATTCGATGTGCAGATTGTTGAGCTATGTTATTTTACGCTCTCAACAATGTCCTGAAAGTACTTTCAGATGTTGTGTGCATTTCATGGTTCTGGTGTTGTACTGTCTAGTTAACTTCTTTTTGCGGCGAACGAAATTGAATAAATGTGAATCATTTCTCAGCTGATAATCCTACTTAGTGTATTGAAAGGCATTTTCCCTCAATTCCATCAGCTAATGGTGGAATGGTACCTAAAGAGATGTCTTGGATGTTTCTTAGATGTTTTGCTCGCTTAACGAAACGTGTTAACTTTATTTTTGCTGCCTCTACAGAATTTGAATTTGAAGTTTGTTTAAGACCTTTAGGCAACCTTGATGATGGGAAAATTGGTGGAATAAAGAAAGTTGGAGGAAACGGGAGAACCCGGAGCAAACCCACGCACACTGTGTTTGTCCACCACAAAACCCACATAGCACCAACCGGGGTCGAACAGAGGACCCCACTCACCAGAGGTGAGTGCTCTGCCACTGAGGCACCGCGATCCGCTTCTACAGAAGCTGGCTTCAGGCATTCTGGTCAATTCTTTAGAGTCTTTTGGGTAAGAAAGAGAAAAAGAAGTGATTTTAGGTGCCATAGCAGCATTTTACCTTGGTTAAACTGAGGAAAACTCTGGAATACTTCAGTGAGGATGATCGACACCAGGACTCGGAACCTGCCTCCCTTCGGAGGGAATTTCCAAACTCAGCAGCCATAACTGAGGTGGCTTATAAACGTAACTGAATGTTCACAATAAATACAGTAATAGCAATTCCTTTATTTCTACTGACTGCTGTATCCTGTACACATCAACCAGCCCCTATGTCCGTCTATTTGAGTATACATAAATGTATGTTAAGTTCTTTGATGAGATTTCGTCTAAATAATGAGAGGATCTGCTGTTTGAAATGTCCTGTTGATGGATGTTTCCCCAGAGGACTACCATAAATGCCAGTATATATGGAATCTGTGATCTAAAGTATTCGTTCATTCTAGGAAAGACACTACTGATAACCGTCAAGATGAGCACGTGCTTTATTTGTTGATTAAAATCTGTTGTTGAATTACTAACAAGTAACCTTGCTTTCACCCGCTCTGTACGGGTCAGCGGGTCAATCGGGCCAAGTTTTGGATAGGATAACCGCGTCTACGCTTGGGACCCGGCCAACCGATTTCGACTCTGTGTCCCGGAGGGTACAGGAAAGTTTCCAATTATTTTCTTGCGTTTGAAAAGTGTTTCTTTCAGTGGTGACCAGGACCGGAGGTATTACGCCCAGAGCACGATAAATACGACGCCAATAATTACCATGTCAATATAGTTCTCAGATCGGGACAATCGGGCCACCGGGTCAAGTTTCTGAGACACACCTATGCTTAGGTCAGGCCGGGTCACCTATGTTCGGGTCAGGCCAGGTCACCGGGTCAGCCAAAGTGACCTGGTTTCAGCTCTGCTCTGCACTTCGTAAGTACGAATTTTAATTTAATTTTAAGGCTTTTAGGCAGCTTTGGCTCAGGCCAGATGGATGATTATGTAATGATCGGTGGAATGAAGGAAATGGGAGGAAACTGGAGAACCCGGAGAAAATATACGCACACGGTGCTTGTCCACCACAAAGTCCTAAATACGAGTATCAAAATATTATTATAGAATAAATATTGAGCTTGTAACTGAAATGAATGTTAATGGTGAATATTATGAATATTCATCATGACCAATGGTGAATAATATCCAAACACATAACGGCAGAATTCAGCTCTCTTTATGTGAATTAGATCTAACATGTATGATTAACGGGACTTAATGAGATTTTTTTAAAAGGATATATCCTGTTTCATTTTATGAAGTTAGCTTAATTTTAGTTGTTTAGAAAAAAAGTGCTTTGAAAACTAATACTAAATAATAATAATACAATAAATGAAAATAAAATACAAAGTAAGTAGATTAATTTATATGTATGCGAAAGTTTAAAAATTGTCAACACTGTAATGAATGTGATAACATTTAAGCCTGTAGCTATTTTGAACTAGTTTTGTTGTTATTAAATATCAATAAACAGTGTTCATTTTTCAATTCTCGTTTTGTCGAGGAGAATCGATGTGTTCACCTCTTTTTGGACTGAGCACCAAAAATTGCTTCCGAATAGGAAGTCGCCGTGTTATCACTGCACAACAAGTCTAGTTTTTGTTCGAATAACAAAATTTGCTGTCTGCGCTAGGAAAAAAATATGATGACAGTGCGTTTTGGTATACAGACTGAAGAAAGAGCTAGGGTGAGCGAAGAAAGGAGAGGAAATGTGTTGAGACAAAATCTCACACCTCTCGACTGGTGCAAAGCGGAGATTCAATAACTCCGATTGGTTCCTTCGTATGCAGCATTGATGTTACGGCCAAGTGGAGGATCTCTTTTACTTTCGCTTCTTATCAATATATTTGGTCCAGCAGCCGACACAATCGTCTTTATCCCTGGACAGAAACTTTTGCTGGAGCCTGCGTAGAACTTTTCAGCCAACGGCGGTATCGATATCTTCTTCCTTGGTGTGGACTCAAAACGAACACAACGAAGGTTATTGTTGAGTTTGAGAAAAACATACAACAAAAAGAAATCATCAGAGCACACATTTTTGAGGACTTCAGTACAAAGTGACAACTCGTTTCTTTTTTAGTGACCAATCCTTTTCGTGGTTTCCATCTCCAGGCAAGAACTGAGTAGAGGTCGTGACCTCTGTCAGAGTAGCTCCCTATTCTGGAATTTGCTTGATTTTCTAATTCACGTCAAACAACTAAACGGCGACTGCAAAGAACATATAAAAGCAGAATCAAGCTGTCAGTTTTAGAACAAGATCTTTCTTATTCCCATTGAATTGATTGCCTTTAGGCATCTCAGGCGCAGGTCGGGATAGGGTGAGGGAGAGGATGTTGGAAGGTAGTTGGCCAGGACCTTGTTAGTAGATACAATTCCGGTATTTTCCTGGTGTGACAAAGGAAAACCCTGTCAGGATGCGCGGCCGCTGGGAACGATCTCCCATTGGTAAGCCAACACTCTTCCAACTGAGCTCTTATTCCCATTATAATGTAACATGCGTATGATGAGTAATTTTGTTTCATTTTATTTTCTGATATGTTACTACAGCGAAGGCCTGAAAATCTTTCACGGTGGTCAAAAGGAACATGGCAAACTTTTATTAGACTCATCAGCTCAAGCGGGAATGGAAAGGACTGCCCTCAATGACGCCACATGATTAACGCAACACCATAATGTTGGGTATTGTGATGAGAACTTTTCTAGATTTACTAAAGATAAAGATAAAATGAATTTTTATGGGTGGTTACCACACAATGGCTTTCGCTCCTCCCGTTCTAGATTTACTGGTAAGCTGTACGATAGTTGATACATGTTGCGTAACATGTTGAATGATACGTGTTAGGGAAATTATCATATCAAAATATTTTGTACATAGGACTACATACACACATACAAAACAGACGATTCAAGGAAGAAAAAAATAATCTAAAAAAAACTTTTCAAAGACATATTTTTCTTAAACAATTCGTACTGGAAAGTAAAAAGATAATTTTATTTATACATGAGAAAAGGGAAAAGCACGGTCGCGCCAATTCAAGAATTTATACGCGTAAAATTATTTTATATGAGAACGCGCCCCATGCTTTTCTTTTTGTTCATACATAAACAAAATATTTTTTTTACTTTTCATTGCGAATTGTTTAAGAAAAGTACGTCATTAAAAAGTTTTTAAATTATTTTTTTTTAGTTATTTCGGTGTTCGGATACATTTTCTCTAGGTAATGTTTTGTGTCTCAAGTCTTAAAGTGTTCTGCAACCAGTCAAATCCAGGCTAGTTGCAGTCTAGTATTTATTTTAGGATAAAGAAGTCCATATTTAAAAAATATATATATATTAAAATATACTTTTATAATTTATAAATATATATAAATATACGAAAGTAACAATGGAATATTGTATTGTCAACCGACTTACGTCGCTGTGCAAAATTTCATCATTTTATGACGTCGGGAAATGAGTTAAATTAACGTTGCAAGATTCGAAGACACCACGAACTATTGTGAACTTAAGGAAAGAATGTAAAAAGAATATTGTTGCAAAGGAAGGCCACAGTGCCAGAGGCGACTAATTAATAGAGTCAACAAGGATTTAATTCTAAGACTCGGATTATATTTTTTATAAATCAAAAATAACTTCTAAAAATAGCGAAATAATATATATTTTTTGTTTTACAAAAATCCGCTTTTATCTACTGTGAAACTAAAACCTATTCAAGTCAAGACGTAAAAAATTCGAGCAGTTTACGTGAAGTGCATCTCGTCCCTTTGCTCTACTGAAATGAAAGCATTTTCTACTCTGTTAGTTACTTGCTTTTGACAAGCCTGACTATATAACTTTGACATGTCGGATCGCCCTCGATCTGCAGCTGAATCAATGAAGATTTTGCTGTTTTCACCTTCGGTATCTTTACACATATTCACACATATGTTACGAACTTCAGTCAAGTTCAACATTTAATGAAAAAATTTAAGTGCGTTGACCTATATCTCAAAGCGATAATGGACTGATCGATCATACCATTAAATATTTTATGAAGGACTCGGAAGCTGATGACTTAAAAATCCCTAAATATGACCTATAAAATGACCTTTCAATGTAAAAAAATGACCCCAAAATTTGAAAGAAATAATCAAGAAAATTATTTTTTTATTATGAGATCATATGGATAATTTATTGAGGCGGCATGATACTTGCACGACCGAAGGAATTTAATGTAAATTGAAAAGCACAGTGAACGTAGGAAGCCAAGGGTTATGGAAGGAAACTTAATTTTCACTCCAGGGTCATGAATTTTACATAACAAATTGTTGAAGGTTAATTAATATTAAACGGATTATGAACATTTCGCTAGCTTTCGCTTAGAATCTTTCATGGGAACTTAACATAAAACTTAAAACATTTGCAGATACACAACTAAAGTACACGAATAATCACTGGCGTAACTAGCGGGCCCGCAATGCGAGGGAGAGGCTTTCAGTTCAGGGGGCCTAGTTACGAAATTTAGTTTCGAAGTTAAGTAACTTGTGGGTCGGCATTCAAGTTTATCAGGTTTGCGCTACTAAGAGTAATATTTATTTTTGTCTATGCCACTGACGAAGAGAATACTATTTTCCAAACCCATCTTATTCGGAATGCAGTACATAACCGAACTGCAAGTTTCCCCTAGTTAAATCTAAAGTTTGCTACCGCTACTAGATCAAGGGGGCTACGTCCGATATTTCTATCTTCCGATTTTTAAAAATATATTTTAGTTCTAGAATCTGGTCTAATTTGGGTTGGAATAAAATATACCTCTTGGAAATTATTGTTTTTTCTTTCTCATGCTACGGGAAACAATTGTTTTTCTCTCTCATGCTACGGGGAAAGAACTGGCTAGAAAAAGAAACAAAACTTTCAGGTCGAAAGTGAATTTGGCAATACAGTTCGAGCGAGACAAGAAGCAAGAATGTTTTATTCCGCCACAGAGGGTGAGGGGAGGAAAATAAAATGACTTTTCATGATTTCTTTTCCTTGCTGTGGTTCTCTTTTGGGGAAGTCAGATGTTTTCAATAAGTCGGAACAAACTTGAAAGTGTATACTTCGTTCGACAATTTTCGCAGCCTATCCGTCATCGTTTCCATATGTTTATAGAGTGCAGAAAAGAACAAGTGACAAGCAAAGAACATTTCAAAGAAAATTTCTTGTTTAGCTTCCAGTTGCAACCAATTATTATTCTTCCTTTGCCTCTGCAGTAACCTGACATGCCGCCTGGCATATCTTTCCTCTATCGGGAGTTATTACAATCCTAATCATTCTTTTGTTTTGTTTTTAGCATGTTTGTATGTTCAAACATGTAAGCAAACAGAAAAATGTTGAAAGTAAGTGTAAGTTCTTAAAAAATGACCAATAAAATGACTTGAAAAACAAGAAAATGACCAATAAACCCCAAAATGACAAAAAAATGAAAAATAATCCAAAATAAAAATCATGTGTTTTGCTTGAGTTCAGGGTGAAATGAGTTTTGTTATAATCGGCATCCTTCCCAAACCTTCAGGAAATAGATGACGTTTCATCAAGTTCCGAACCCTATTCATGAATATTTGGAGCCAGAGACTGAAATGGACAGTTAATGTTGATTGTCCACTTTCAGTATAAACCAATATGGACTAAAGTTTCATTTATATGCGTGCTATAGCTATAGCTGTCTTAATTCTTGCAGAAAGCGTATATATTACAGTTCGGTATTTGCATAACTCAAGAATTAAATCATAAGTAAAAGATGGAACTGAAATCTTGGTCCACATTGGTTTAGACTGGAAGTGGATGAAGAAGTTAAATGTTTGATCTGGCGTCTACTTTTCGACACTAACCGATCACATCAGAATCGTTACGTACAGCTCAATGGTTCAGACACACATAGGTCGAGATCAAATCACTGACAAAGAAATATAAAATAACTGGTAGGCCATTCGAAGTGCTTTAACCTTATTGGTTGATTGTCGTGTGATGTTACTTGGAATATTCATATCTTAAAGCAGCTTACTTAGCACAAGCGCGAAGGTCGTCATGCTAGGCGCTCTGTTCTCTCGTTGAATTTGTGTGCGAATATTTTTTCTAAAGAGTTCTAAATACTAATTAAATATTTGGTTTCTTTGCCCAAAACTAATTGTTTATTTCCAAAAACACTAAAATAAATATAATAATAATAATCACTAGCGTTACAGACTGAATCCTTCCTGGTGTAAAAAGCCAAAGTGGAAGAATTTAGAAACCGAGGGCGTAAACTGTAAACTCATGGTTCTTGGATGATATTGTTAGTTTAAGAAATGTAGATTTCCAGATTAGAAAATGCATAGCTTGTTTCACAATGTTTCCATGCGTGGCGCTCTAAGGTGCACTCAGCCTCCTATCAAATTGAGTACCAGAATGTCCTTGGTATTCCTGGATACCTTGGGAAGGTAAAGGCGATCGAGCGAGGGACTAACCACCCGACCTCACATCGTACCGTAGGTCGAGAATGTGTGGAGCGCTACCTCCACATCACCCCGCGCCGTTAACAGCGTGTGCGTATCCCACAGGGGATAGCTTTACCTTTTTTTTATAGCTTGTCTGTTGCATCATCTGTTGAGTAGTGCTGTGGTATCCATCATCAATACATTGTAGTATGTCATGTTTCCTTTTGCCTAAGTACAGCTTATAAAATACTCAATAACAGTCAGATTTTGTTTTTTCTGAGAATGCTGACAAAAAATTGTCGAGTGGTCGCTCAGCAGTGGAGCAAGACCGATAAATAAAGCAATCGTTCAAGTTGTTAACGACAATGTTACCACATTAGTTACGCACAATCTTGTCTTTTTGCGTGACAACACCATCTTACACGACCTTTGGTTCCACAGTGTGAAGTTTTGAGAAGGAGGCAGGGAGACGGAAGAAGACTGGCAGCTTCAATGGCATCATTTGGCGGTATTCCACACCTGCTTCCAGTCATACTCAATTTTACAGCGCCCCAATGAAAATGAAAGTTACAAGATACGGATGCTCGAGGTTGGTGTTCTGGAAACCAGTCTGCGGTTCGTAAAACCTCATCCTTGGGAGTTTTAAGACTAGTGTGAGCAATGAATGGAAAGTTAATTGCCTGTAGGTTGCATCCCTTGTTTTCCGAAGCTAGCTTATCTCCTTCTGGACAGACGCCAAATCTTGCCGTCGTTGCGAGGTAATTCTCTTTCATGAATAAACTTTATCGTTTTACATGATTTTTCCTCCGTGGCGTCTTTTTCTGCTACCCATGATTTAGATTTTTTGTTCTTCCGTTCTTCTTCATCCCCTCCTCGTGCTGTTGCTTGTCAGAATCAATTACCAGAGAAAATTGATTACAATGAAATTTCCTGGGTGATCGAGAAAATGTCTGAAAGCTTAGCTGCTATAATGGATGTGCAGGAGG
>JAGDQP010071586.1:0-10616 GCA_022664845.1 Lepisma saccharinum | reverse complement strand
GAGAAAGTAATATACAACATCAAGTTACAATCTTATTCAAGATACCACTTGTTAAGGCATCGTTCTGTAGTCCATACTTTAAGTCCATGACCTTGGTCCACCAGTGCACTTTCGTTTAAAAAAAATTGTATCGTCACTTCTTGAAATTATGTTCGTGTTGTGCTGCAGATGTGTAAGGAATATGTCCAAGAAGTCATATCTCTCTGACGATGAACTTCGAACGATTCTTTACTTTATAAACCCTTTATATACACATTTGTTACACACTATCACATCATAAAATTTATATTCGCATTTAGGTCACATTATTCCCCTCACAAACTTTATCTTCGCATTTAGTTCACATTATGCCCTTACAAACTATATATCGCATTTAGTTCACATTATGCGGTATACCCTTACACTTTATATTCGCATTTAGTTCACATAATCACATGCCTTCACATCACATTTAGTTCACATTATGGTCTCACAAACTTTATATTCGCATTTAGTTCACATTATGCCCTAATGAACTTTATATTCGCATTTACTTCACATTATGCCCTAATAAACTTTATATTCGCATTTAGTTCACATTATGCCCTAATAAACTTTATATTCGCATTTAGTTCACGTTATGCTGTCATAGATTTTATACACTATTTAGTTCATATTATGTCATCACAGACTTTATATTCGTTTTTATTTCACATTCTACCATCACAAACTTAGGCTCACTCATTAAGGCATCAAACTTCTTCAATTCATATCGAAAACAAACCGATTTACTGTCTCGTAAATTAGTTCGTTAGATCCAGGGATTCACCTCCCTCAAATTCTCGAGCATCCCTACTTAAAAAAAAAATGCCTTTTACAATCTATAGACATCCTGCATAACACTACTTACATCCTCCAACTTTTTTTTAACTTTACACCCTTCCCCCAAAACGAAAATCCTGTCAGAATCACTGGATTAATAAACAATCACTGGAAAACGACCCGGGTTCTATTCTTTTATTTTATTTTATTTTTTTATTGTTTGGTAGGATACCAAACCTTTCGTTAGGAGGCTTGATTTTCTCCAGGGTAAAACAGTGCAAAATACGTTGTTGTTTTTTGTTTTTTTGTTTTTTTAGTGTGTAAAGAGTACGTTTTACGATGTAGGTGACAAAATGGATACACCTGTACACAGCCAAGTGATGTTACAATCCTCTTCTCCTATGAAATGGAAAGTAGGCTGAAGCAGACACGAAAAGGATGAGAAAGTTTGTCGTATCAGAGATTTCGCAGGTCTTGGAATGTAGTGTCTGAGAGCTCTCTCTCTCTCTCTCTCTCTCTCTCTCTCGGTTCACTAATAGGAATTTGTGTCGGCTGAGAGGATTTCCATTACGGAGGAAGATTTTCCAAGCATTATTTAAGGACAAATTTGTTTGATTCGAAATAAAAAGAAAAATATAAATTATTTTTACATATTAAAGAAAAATAATGTAGGACATCTTTACTCTGTCAACAGCATATAGGAATTAGAAATGAGCACAAAACTTTTTCTTTTTCGCTTTTTTTTTCCATTGCTACCGAAATTGGGTTATAATATATGATAGGTCTTTGTTTGTTAACAAAATTTGGGGGTCTTCTTTAAAACTTGGTTTTGGCGCTTTTATTTTAGGCTTCTAATTGTCTTTTAATATTTATAACTCTGATCAGAGCCAGATTAAAAAAGACCTAAAAGGACTTAAATCCAAAGTTCCTACACGTTCATGCCCCACGAAAAGTAAATTAATTACTTTTACATCTACAGGAGATAGGTAATAGGGGCCCCAACATAGTCTTTAGTCCAGGGCGGGAGTCAATGGCCCAGCGCCCCTAAATATTGATAGCTTAATCCAGCACTGACTATGATCTATAAAATAACTAAAGGCCACCCTCAGATGTACAACAATGGACGATGTGTTAATTTTCATAGCCCGAAAAGTTGCGCAATAGAGCAATTCTGAACCAATGATCAAGACAGATCAGATACTCTGTCAGACAGTCCAATGGAAGGGAAGGGGGTCATCAACAAAATTCTCGAATACAAATTTAACTTTAAAAGTTTGATGGTTAAAATCTATAGAAACCCTGCTGACCCCCTACAAAAAATCTCAATTTTGTCTTTACACCCTCGATACTAGCAAAATCCCTGATACAGATTTCACTCACTTTGTTCAAATCACAATGAGATGTCTCCAATGTTGCCCAATGTTTAAACTTTTTTTCTTACTTTGACATTTTTTTTTTTTTGCATTTTGCATTTTCTATGAATCAGGATGTACAACCCTTCATATAATACACTTTAAATGGGAGAAACGGGAGAAGAGGCCCTTACCTTAATTATGAAAACCAAGACTGGAATAATAATAATAAGATAAGAAAATGAACCACGATAGCTCAGTGGTATGTCTGAAGCGAAAAAATAAAAGTGGTAGGGCACTGATTTTTGGTGCGTGGGGTCCCCGGTTCAATCCCTGCTCGTGCCATGTGGGCTTTATGGTGTACAAACATCGTGTGCGTGAGTTTTCTCATGACTCTCCCGTTTTCTCACATTTATTTTTTTCATTCTACCATTACCCTATGGGAGCTCCATAGTCTAGTGGTTAGAACGTTGGACTCATGTCCGCGTGGTCCCGGGTTCAATTCCCAGCTGGAGTCCCACTTTTCGGCGTCCGCGCAGCATCGTGAGGCAAACTGGGGAGTCACGTGAACAAAGACGTGATGGCCACTCGGTCTAGAAAGCCCCTGAATACGCCTGTTCTTGGCCAGGTGGAGCGCAGTACTGACCACACTGCCGTCACTCAGGTGGACGCAGTTCCACCAACCACGGACAGATAGTGCTGGGGCAGGCTCAGGACCTATCGGCCTGTAACACCCGTGTTTATTATTATTATTATTATTATTGCCATTAGGCCTAAGCCAAAGTTGCCTACAGGCTTTCAAAAGTAAAAATCTTCTATCGCCGCAATGTCCGTCCATTTATACGTCTGCCTGCCGACAACTTTCAACTCAGGAACTACTAGGGTTACGAATAGTTGAGGTGTCATTCGGAAGTTTTCGGCGAGACGAGTTTAGAGCCGCATAGATCCTTCAGATCGAATGAGCGGATCCCTATAGATAAAGGGGGTGTTTTCCATTTTCCGCGTGAAACAGTGTGTTCGGATCAGGATCTTGGAACCGGAGACCCGGATCCTGATCTTAGACCGGCTACCCGTTCCCTCAGAACCGGTTTATACAGGATTCTGTTCCTCGCACCCGTAGTGTTGACGGCCACTACAAAGGTCTTGTTGATATTTTTTTTTAATTCATAAGAATTTCTAAGACCTTGGCGCGCGAATCATTACATAGATCTCCCTCTTGCTCTTACACAGGTTTTACACCATTTTCTACAACTCTTTTGTTTGAGTTTTCTTGTGCTTTCTGTAAACATAGAGAAACATAATGTTTGGTGACCAAGTGTGAATTTTCGTTGGAAATTCAAATTTTGTTTCTATGGAGGTTGGCAACATCATTCCTCGGTCAACGTTTATTATGCGGGTAAGGGTAGAGATACTGCCGAGTTAGGTTATTGGCACCTTATGCCCAGTTAGATAGTGATTCGAATAACGGACGAAAAGTCACAGGCTTTGTCTCAGCTATAGGTCAATATGTATTTTCTCTTGTTTGTCGAACTATACATATATACCTTCCGCGGGTAACAATCTAATTCCTTACCTGAAAACATTCCGTGATTTATGTCAGTTTGTACTTTATCTGTATAATTACACCTCAGCTTACTCATTCCCCACCTCTCTCTCCTACTCTCCCCTCTTCTCTCCCTCTCCCTTCCTCTCTCTCTCTCTCTCACACACACACACACACAGACACGCATTAGGAAGCAAATTGATTGACAGACTACTATGAAGGACGTCAACTCAGTGGGTTTCCTTCACACACACACACACATACACATACACACGCACAGTGGAATGTGGACGTTTGGGGTCGACTCGATAATAAGTAGCTTGTTAGACACGAAAAATGAATAGCGTTAAGTATGTGTGTGTGTATGTGAATGTGTGTATTTGTGTGCTAAGAAACTTGGCTTCACCTTGATTGACTAACACGTTCGGAATGACCTTATGTACTGAAGTTTATTCTGATAGCACAAAAACACGTGTGTAGAAGAGAAGAAAAGGGATATATCAGGTATATAATGCTTAGGAGTCGGAAGCAATAACACACAAATCAAGACATTTTCACCTATATAACAATAATGATCAATTCATCCATGTGTTTCATGTTTCAATAGAAAATCGAAATAGTAAATTACCGCTCACCACACTCGAAGTGCTACTTTCAGGGTGGTGTACCCTATTCGTTCCATCGAACACTGACGAGCGGACGTAGCTCAGTTGGTAAAGCGGTGATTCAGCAATTGGAAGGTCCTGGGATTGATCCCAACGGCCACTCACCCTGATTCCTGACTGAGGTTTACCAGGATTCTTTCCTCAGTCATACCAAGCAAATGCCGGGATAGTAGTAACAAAAACTAGACCCTAACCGACTACCTTCCAACATCCTCTTCACCACCCTCTCCTGACCTGAGCCTGAGATCCCTAAAGGCTATAAATATATTCAAATTCTGCTAAGAAATATATCTTGTTATCTTCCCTGAGAAACTGCAAAGATACTGTGATCGAATAACATTGATGCTACAAAGGTATACATTATAACTCACGCAAATCGCTGCGCCCCACTTCTAATACGTACCTACCGCCACTGTCTGAGATGTTAGTATCGCGTCCCTTATGTGAGAGTCATTTAAAATTAGCCGACAATTGGTGAGCAACAATAATCTGGAAAGTAGCCCGGATATCGCTCAAGGATATACTGAGTAAGTATCCCAAAACTTACTCAACCTTTTATTTCATAGTATGTAGCTATTACACTAAAACACATCGAACCATCGTCTTTGCACTGAATATTGTATATTGGCAAATATTTAAGGCAATAGCCAGCTAGACATTATTTTTTTAAAAAAAGGTGTTGCCAACCAAGGTCTTATTTCTTAACTGTAAACATTCCTGCACAAACTCGTTTACCTAGCTGATAGCAACAGTTTACAGAGTCACTACAGTGCTCATTCAACGTGAAAAAGAAAAACCTATCTAAAGGCTTACAGGCTTTGTGTAGGCGTACTAGTGGTACCATGAACAGGTAAGCTTATTTAATACGCTCTGGCAACACTGTTGACGCGGACTGACACTGGGAGATGTATCTGTCTACCTCATTATGCAATTTTCAACGAAAAAAGAATAAAGTTGAAAATGTCCGGAAAAAAATAACAATTTGGCTATACCGTGCAACCCTGGGAAAATGGAAAATCAATCCTTCTTTCTACTATTTTCCTGCAAGGAATTACAGGCGGTCAGAATTTGTACTTTAAATTTCAGGGTTTCCAATTCCAAGTTATTGACGTGAATCACTACAATAGATCGTAGTGTAAACGGGGCGGGTCTCGTGATCAGACGTTGTGGTTATAAAGGGAAATGACGCGTACAAAGAAATCTTCGAAATAGCGAGAGATTCTGCACGAGAAATGGCAAGCTCTCTTTCCAATGTGTATTCCGTAACGTGCTAGATTGCATGTAGTTTGACGAGCACGAAAATTGGTGAAAAATACAATACACGGAGTCTACGTACGCTTGATTGAAATACACTGGATGAAACTGGATGTAATAGTTGTACTTGTACACTAATCTTCTATACTAGTATACTGCATAGAACTATAAAAAGTTTATTAATTCTTTCCTTAACGGAAATTTTGTATAGTTATTACACATTTACTTAGATTTCACACAACTGTTTATTGGACTTTGACAACAAATACGTTTGTAAATTCCATAATCACCATTTGTTGCGTATTTCTCTCTTTCATTTAAAAAGTAGCTTACCACAAATTTCACCATAACAACTTCAATGTACTTTCGGTGACATACTGCGTTCTTTTCTTTCTTCCAGCGCAGTGTTGCCAACGTAGCCCACATTATAGCTAAATACATATTTTTTTTAATGTACTCTTTTTATTTTGAATTTGAATTTTGATTTATGTCCTTTTGACATCTTTGGCTCAGCCTGGGATGCATTACGTGGAAAAATGAGACAGGTTTCCAGCCTACAAATCTCCCACTTAGCCTAGTGGTTATTTGGTTATCGTTTCAGTATTAGTGTCAGATGTTCCGGATTCGATTCTCTGTGGAGACACCTACGTTGTTAAGTACAGCATCGGGATATTAATTGAGGAGTTAATTGTATTCAACAGTAACGGTCTCCGGACTCTCCAAAGTCGGATTAAGCGTGATGAATTGTTCCACTGACCACAAGACACCTCAGAACGAGAGCCGCTAAATTGGTCAGTGATTCCCCCTCCCCCCGTGTATTCGCTATTTTTTTTTTATCTATCACCTTCCGTCCTTCCTACGTCGCCAAGCCGCCGTAATCTTTGCGCTTTTATGTATTACCAATAGGTGAAATTTTGTCCTACCTTTTGCCAGTCCCTCAATATCAAAAGGTTGAAAAACAGTACGCTACAGTCCTTGGGTTTTGCTTAGAATACTAGATTGGTTTTAGGTCATAAATAAAATTCAAATTCGACTAGATTGGTTTTGAATTTGTACCTTTTAAAGGCATTTAGGCATCTCAGACTCAGGCCGGGATAGGGGAGGGGAGACGAAGTTGAAAGGTAGACGGCCAGGGCCTATTTTGTAGGTACCATCCCAGCATTTGCCTGATATGTCCGTATGACTGAGAAAAAAAAACTGTCAGGACGGTTGGTCACTCGGAAACCATAAAACTTAACTCAACAAGTATAAGTGATTCTGCCAGCCACCCTGTGGGGGGTGTTTACCCCCCAAAGTCTCGACAACAACCTCCAACTTAAATTTTTTTGCTGTAAAAAAATCTATAGAAACCGTACAAAACTTCACTTACACCCTCCCAATTTTGAGTTTACACCTCTCCAAACTGAAAATCCTGGCGGAAACCCTGACAAGTAAGTATTATTCATTTGTCAGCTGTAGGCAACACTGCTCAAATGTTACATAGAAATTAGTTTATAAATAATTTCTTCATAGTTGAAAAAAAAAGTTTATAAAATTGCAGATTGTATAAACCATTTTAAAAAAACAAGGGAATTCACAATGTCACTTAGTCAAGTTCAAGTTTATATAGACCTATATATTCCTTTACGTTGCACTTAAAAAAAAAGCGTGTGCGACGTCGACAACATATGTGATTAGAATGTAATCAACAATTCCAAAAATGTTGTGTTACAACTTCTCTTCTTCTAGCTGTGTCTCTGTTTTCGAAGAATTCAGTTAATGGGAAATGAAAGATGTTTTACAACGAGAGGTGACGACACCCCACCAGGGAAGCTCAGCTAATCGACCTTGGTTACTGCTGTGTATAAACCACCGGCGGCGAGAGTACACGAGAAACACAAGTTAGTTAATGATGGGATGACCTCGTTGTAGCCTCATAAACAAAACATGGACAAAACAATGGGGAATTTACACAAACCTACACGAACAGTTACTCTGTTTTGTTATTATCAGACATTTAAATGTCTGTAAACAAAGCATCCTTTCGTCTGAACTTCGTCGATTCCTGTAAGCAGACAAGATTTATAGAAATAACTAGTACGTTTCCTCACACGTAACGTCATAGACTTATCCAAGGATGCTAGAATTAGAGGGTAAAAGAAAATTGAAAACGCTGAATCCGAATATACCAACGTCGGCCAGCCATCTTGGTACGGTATGAACCGGCAGAATTTAAAAATAGTATGTAGGACTGGTTTTCATGAGCGCTTGCGTTGCTTGCGATTAGCGTGAGTAGCCAATTGAAACACGTGTTTTAAGGCCCCTTATTACGTGGTCTACGTGTAACATGTATTTCAATTGGCTAATCACCCAAATCGTAAGCAATGAAACCAACGCAAGCGTTCATAAAAAAATCAGATTTAAGGGCTGATTTTCAAACACGCTTGAGTTGCGTGCTTTGCTTGCGATTTGGGTTAATAGCCAACTGAAACACGTGTTACAACACCTATTAAAACTACACCACGTGTTTCAATTGGCTATTCACCCAAATCGTAAGCAAAACACGCAACGCAAGCGTGTTTGAATATATCAGCCCTAAGTTTTAAAACGAAGGTAATTAGCTTCTAAACCCGAAGTTTTACTCTTTTTGTGGGTGGGTTTATGTGTGTTGCTTAATTAATAGCCAAATTAACATATCAATACTTATATTATGTGTAAAGACCATTGATTCTCCTAGTCTGACTGTGCACACAAAAATACGAAACTGATGTTGGTACGTCCGGATCATTATTTTCTTTTTCAATTTTGGATTATCCTCTAACATCCTTGGATAAGTCACGTGTGACGCAACGTATTAGTTATTTCTTTATACGTTGGTAAGCAGTAGTAACCTTGGTAATCTACTTTTGCGAGAGGACGGAATATTTGTTAATTTACCCCAATCTTTAAACGTTTTTCTGACAGCTGCAACTTGAATGAATTTTCCATATTATTTCCCAAATTCCTACCGTATTTGGTATACCCAAATATCCACATATTTGGAATGCACCAAGATCTTTCTTAAACCTTCCAATTAAGACAATTGGAGATATTAAATTAAGAAGTAGGAAACTCCCATAATCAGTGGCTAGTTAACAACAAAAACTAATTAAAAATTGGGATACTGACCAGCTATTAAATACAAAACCGTGGTCTTTCGGCATCTTTCGCTCAGACCGTGATGGTGTAGATAGAGGAAGATATCAGCCAGGGCCTTACTTAAAATAACATCGTAGCATTCGTCTGGTGAGACTGATGGAAAAGCTGAAAAATCTCTCTCAGGATGGTCGGCTGTGGGGGTTCAAACTCAGGTTACTCACTGCCGATTCGAAGTCCACGATTACCGCCTGGACCACGAGGGTTGATCCACTTTGCTTTCAAGATACAGGGAGATATAATAATAGCCTTCTTATAATGGCAAATAACATGGAAATATCTTGGTAAATTGTTAACAATGAATTTAAAAGTAAATGTAAGATATTGGGAGTCAATTTATATCAAAATTATAGACGTTGGAAGGTGAAATATGATGTTATTGAATTCACAGTGATGTCAAGCTGGTATTAGCTTTTATTTAAAAGAAGAATGATATCAGGTCAGTTTGTTGGCTATTTGGGTCCCGCTTGTAAATTTTATTTATGGCCTTTAGGTAACTAAGGTTCAGGCCGCAATAGGGGAGGGGAAAGAATGCGGGAAGATGTCGGCCAGGACCTAGGTTCAAGGTGCCATCCCAGTATTTGGCTAGGTGACTGAGAAAAAACCTCGGTCAGGATAGTCGCTGCTGGGTTTGAACTAACGACCTCCCGAATGCTAAGGCAACGCTCTACCACTGAGTCACGATCGCTCGGTTTATGAGGGTATATGACATACAGGAAACACATAATCCAATATTGCAAACTGTTGATAATACGGGAGATGAAACATTCAAATAAACCTTTTGAACATGTCCGTGTTTAGTCGCGTAATAGTAGCACGTTTTGTACCGATGTTTTAATTAATGCGAAAACTCAAATGCGACTGACTATAACTTAAAGGAAACTTATAGCTAATCTGTTAGTTGACGGAAGCAGGAAGAGGTATTGACTATCGAATTTATTCGCGTAATAGTCGCCTTTGGATTTTCGCATTAAAAAATTGGCACAAAAATGCGACTATTATGCGAATAAATTTGGTACCACCCATATTGTTCAACATTGGTAGGTAACATTGCCTTCTGTGCTTCACATACAATGTTTCTATCATCATTAGAAGATACTAGAAATCCATAACCAGAGGATATAATGTACTCTTTCGATATTAGGTTTACATTCAAACCAAATGTCCCGTTCAGAAGGTTCTCGCCCTGTAAATTCTGTTTTCAGTTTGTTCATAAACAGTCATCCCTGAAACTTTGTGCCTTTATCCCTTACTCGCAAATAGAACTAGCCATTACAATACGTTACTCTCAAAGAAACAATCTTAGTCATCGTTAGCCTAGTCTACGACTATTGTCAAAATTCGAAGATGGATAACTCCGGAGCAAGCAAGGGATGCTGGAAAGAAGGGGGAAAGAGAGAAGGTTTATAGCATGGAGAGTGGGGAGTTAGTTAGTGGTCGTGGTGTGTCGAGTGTAGGCAGTGTGAATAGGGTAGCGACGTTTATAAGGGGGGAGGGACAATGCAACGGTATTGTGACGCGTTCACTTCTATTCCTTTTCACCGTTTTGAAAAGATCATTTTTGATAGCATGATTCATGCTGTTTATGATCAAGAGGGGTCCATACGAAATCATATCCCGAAAATAGATTACCTATCGCAAGGTTTCCGGTTCGCACGAAGGACGACGACAAGCTATCGTTTGAGAGAAGGAGTTAACGGTCCCTATAACATCCTTTGGAAAATGATCCGTTATAAGCTTGTTCGCCTATAAGTTAAATGTGTTATATAGGGTGGTTTGACAACACTCGTTTATTTTCACGAAAGAAAGCATTCACACAAAGAAAGC
>JAGDQP010071585.1:0-10616 GCA_022664845.1 Lepisma saccharinum | reverse complement strand
TTGAAAAAACACGAAAATCCACACAGGCGAGAGGCCTTTTGACTGTACGATCTGTGGAAAGAAATTTAGTGACAAACGTAATTTGCACCCTCACATGAGAATCCACACAGGCGAGAAGCCTTTTGACTGTACCATCTGTGGAAAGAAATTTACCCAGGAAGGTTGTTTGAAACGTCACATGATAAGCCACACAGGCTAGAGGCCTTTTAACTGAACTTTGTATGGAAATAAATATATCCAAAAACGTAATTTGAAAACATGAGAATTCACACAAGCGAAACGCCTTTTGACTTTAGAGTGTGTGTAAAGAAATTCGCAGAAATGTATATTGAAAGTTCACATGAGAATCCACACAGGCTAGACGCCTTTTGACTAGCTATGATCTGTGGACCGAAATTTACCCAGAAACAAAATTTGAGAATTCATATGAGAAACCCCTTGACACTACGATCTATAGAAAGAAATTTCCACGTAACGAAATTTTCGGAAATCACATAAGAACGCACAGGAGAAAGACCTGTTGTTTGTACAATCGGTGGAAAGATATTTGGTGAATGATCAAAATTTCAAAAGGGTCATGAAAATCTAGATAGACCACAGGCCTTTACACTGTACAGACACAAAAACTAAGCTAGTATGGTCCCTCTAGGGAACGCTCGAGTAAGCGAGTACCCACCTATGGTACATATGACTCAGCATGATGTTCAATAAGGGACTACGTTAAAGCATTGGAATGGTATTTGTTGGCGGTTTTTATCTACTCAAAACTTTTTCCGCTAGGTATGAAATACAGAAAGGAAAGCACGAGTAAGATTTGCCTGATGGAGGGGAAGAGCGGCGATGCAGGCTAAAACCATGAAGTCTGTAATACAGTATTAAAACCTCAATCCCAAGTGGTTAGTGCAGCAGGTAAAAAACCACAAAGCAAAGGGTGGAGAATAAACCGCTGTTGGAGACTGTTGGCATGTATGTTAAGGAACAAGGTACTATCACTAGATTTCTGGGGAGTATTCACTACAAGGTGGGGCAGTAAGGAAGCTTTTATGTGTTTACGCGCTCGGTGCCGTGTTGCCCAGAATCAAGATGTAGTAGTACATCTATAATAGGTTAATAATCAGTAAATTTGTGAGTAAATTAACATGGTTACTAAATGATTTATCTGCAGGAATTGTGTTGTTGGATACGCGTGTACTATGTATATATATGAAAATAAAATATGTAACTAATAAAATGTATGTAGAATAGAAATGAAAATACCTTATTGCATTGTAAAGATATCTATAGTTTAAAATATGGACTAAAAAATAATGAATAGATATTAAAATAGTAAAACTAAAGAATTGAGCTGCTGTTACAACATTGTCAAAAGTGGTTATTCATTTGCATGAATCGATTCCTAAGCCCTTGTTTTTGTTTCAGAGATTTTGTTTTCGAGAGGATTTTGTTTCAAAATGGGGAGTGGTCGATTGTACTTGTAATGCACGTGGTCATCTACCCTTAACAGACAAATTCAGGTTTATTTTAAAGTATTAGTAAGTTTGTAGTACTGTAGTAAGTATTAGTAACGCGGTGTTAGCTACCTTCCGATTGGTAGCTAGTTTATTAACGAGAAGCAAGAGAGCAGTTTCACGTTTTCTTGTAGCTCCATAAAATAATATTCTTTCTTAATTCTGTGTATTCAGAGACCAAACCACAGGTGCATGGATTAAGCAATTGTAATTGGAGAGTATCAATCATAATAAGAATGGAAAGGCAAAAAGAATGTGTTTCAACTACACACGTTTCCAAATTCATAAAAAGACAATCAGCGAGTATCAGGTTCCATACACAGGTGGATTTTAGTGAACATCGACAAAATGTAAGAACGGAACCAAAGTACAACCAACACCCACTTAATTGTCATTGGCATAAATTTCTTGGTTCTTTTCCCAGTTCGCTAAAATAAGAACTATTCTGATTGGCTCTGATAATTTATCCATAAGCAACATTCTGACTTTAGCTATTGATTGGACTCTGATTTTGCTAATAGTTTTGGTTACGTATAAAATTTACATCATTTTACTATCTGTTACCACTTTCTATATATTGTTCAATTTCTTAACAAGTAAGCATTCGGACTGATCTCAACTATGACAACATCTGGCTCACGACAAATGGAAGGCGCGATGGCAAGCAACATACTAACAGGTCACACCGGTTTACCTCTGGTCATACTTGGCCCTCATCTATCAACTATAACAGAAAGGAGGAAAATCATCAATTATTATTTCAAGAACTCATAGATCACGTTGACGGTCTCCAAAACAAAACAAAAGGCTGCACAATCTTAGTCAATCCTCAAACGACAACGAAGAAGTGTACATGGAACACCGAAATCAAAATGATATAGAAAAACCTCAGATCTATAATTTCCTACTATCAAACTTCGACACCAGATTTCGAAACAACAAGCAGATATTCTTCCAGCTGACTAAGTACATACTTCGAGCAGCAATAGCTCAAATCATACCAACTAGGAACGGCTACATTATGAATTCTCCAGATCCGAATCTGATGAAAACTATTAGGGACAAGTGCTCCTTTGAAATATTCAAAAAACAATAAGATCACAGCTTGGCAAAGGTGTACCTAAACAAATGCCAGTTCTTTCCGTGGTAATCCATAGCGTCCTAACATCATACACAGATAATGAGATACAGAATAAACTACAACAAGAATGGTATTCTATCAAATGTATCCGTGTCATGTGCAAAGAATGTCCAACCTACATGGTAAGGGTACTAATAAAATCTCAAGGGACAATCAACAATTTACTAATGGGGCTATGATATACCGACAAACAACTCAATCACAACAACCCATACGTTGCGAGAGGTGCCAAACATACAATGAACACGACAGCTAAATGTACGAAATGTGGGTTCTGCAATGGGCCACATAATAGAATGTACAAACCTACAACAACAACTGAAATGTTCACAGTGCAATGAAGCACACCCAACTAACAGCTACAAGTGTAAGGCAAAACCAGTACCTGAAGAACAAAAGCCACATCTTGTAGTTCCAGTAAAAACACAGGAAGAACATATTAAACTACATCCACATCAGCTCAACCCACTCCAATATATCAACCAGTAAGAGCAAATGCTTGTCTTCATAACCATGAGAATACAAAATATTCATCCGTTTTTAAAACCTCATATACTGCGACAAGTATAATTACGCAGCTAAATCCATATTCCCAATCAACTTCAATGCTACATCCTCTGAACCGTACGTTTGCTTTCATGCATCACATTATGAAACCCAAGTATAAAATAAAACAAAACCCACTACAAACAAACCGAAACTTCCACCTCAATACCTACCAATGCTAAAGAGATCTAAATAGTAATACAAGAAATACCTCAGAACAGGAAATCTAGAAGCCCTACGGCACCACAGACGAATACAAAGGACAATTTCAAACTACCAAAAACCTTACAATCTCAGAAATTGGATTAAAGCTTGCAACTCCCTAGGTGAGACCAACCACCCGGCCAAATTTTGGAAGCGCTTAAAAAAGTTAACAGGGCAACATATGCTTTACTACAAAACAACCACTATCACAACCGACAATGAAAGAGCCGATGCATTCGCTGAATACTTGCAAGAAGTTTTCACTCCACGGCGCAATCCATACCAACATCCAGACGTGTGTCAAGTTAGCATACACACATTTAGCCAACACGATGAAAATAATACAATCGTTAGTGCTGGTTAGTGCTAGCATCCCGGCGTTAGTGCCGCAATAGACAAAAAAACATCGACTTTTTTGTTGTATGCCAACTTGACGTCAAGTTAGCATACACACTTGCCAAAGTCATCTTAGATCTAAGATGTGTGTCTATAACATTAGCTTTATGAAACATTAATAATAATAATAATAATAATAGTAATAATAATAATAATAATCTCTTGCTTTGTTTGGAACACCTGCAGGTATTTCAAAGTCTTTTCAAGTGGATCACCTTGCATATCTTATATACATTATAGTATATTTTATTAATATTTTTTATTGTTTTTTATTTTTTCGTTTTTTACACACCTTCATGCGGATTAGTATTATATTTTGATATTAATTTTTCGTTGAACACATGCAAAAAGCGAACTATTAAAAATAAGGTCTTATGAATGGCGCCTACTAGTCCTTTTACCTGAGTACGTCTCGTGTTGATATGTTGATATAATGTAATACTACACATAACGGATATAGCCTGTTATGAAATTAAAGGTATGGAAGACCACAATACAAAATTATGTTTTCAAAATACGTTCTTGCTAAATTTTTCACTGTAAGTACATAAAATCCATGCACAGAAGTCCACAATCAGAAAATCCAAGTTAGATGTCTTATAAGGAAAGTAATCGAACCGTGAGAGTTGGATCTTGATGAAAATTTGTGGTAAGATTAAGTTCGAGTTACTAAGCAACACAATAGCAGTCATTCTATGCGCAAATGCTCCGTTGAGCTGCTACACTTGCGCCATTTTGAAATTATTCAACAGTCAAAACTTCAAGGATACCCTTCTGGCTCGGAAACGAAGGAGATTTTGAGAAATTTGGCTTCACCATTGCAAATCTGTACAGATGATCTATGTTTGAGGGAACTTCCGGTGCATAGCCGCCATCATAAAAGGCTCTATATTGAATCGCGGTCATATACCATAAATGCCAAAGGGTGGGGTATGAAATAACTGTGGAACGTTCTCCTGAGCTCATTTATGTAAGCAGTTATTGCACTTGAGAGGTAAGATCCCTCTCACAAACAATAATGTACGTAAACCGTCCCGGCTGTAGCTGCTTTACAAAATTTGATCTTGACAGCAATCGCAGGTTTGTGATCAACGTGGAAGGTTTCACTCGTTGCGCAAATAATTTACTACAGGCTGTAACTTGTGAGCGTCTGTCTTTTATTTCATTAGATCATTAATGCAAACCAAATGGAATAGAGTTCCATATTTTGGAACTTGAAAATGAGGACATCATACAAATCGAACGGTACTATAGCTTCTCTGTACCTCTAACATACAATATACATAATTCTCACAATGGGTACAAATTGTAAGATCAATGATACTTGAAAATTACAGTAAAGTCACTTATTTCAATATTTGATATAATAGACTTGGCATTACGGATGAACACGAGTTGAGTCAGAGATAATTATTTCAAATCGAGTCACTGTCTTTTGGGTGGGCCGAGTTTCGACTCCAGTTTTTAATATTTGGCCCACCCGCGCTTCTCGTTTTAGCTCGTATTGCAATCATAGCTTGCTTACTTGGAACACGAAGTTCTGAAAAATAAGCAGTATGCGGATCAATTTTCGTGTTGCTCGTGACAAGAGATAATTATCGCATGTTCATTTTCATGACACCAGACGAGACAGTCTGAAATATCCTCTAGTAAATCATTATGAGTAGTTGTTACCATCAAGGTAAAGTTTTGAAATGCAAATATGTGCAAGCATAATATATTTTTATCAGTAATTCGAGAAGAACCTAACACAGTGATTAACAACCTGAAAGTTGCGTTCCTTGTGGGAGCGTGAAAGTCCAGCAACCCCAACAAAAGAGTCCGAACAACTGAAAGACTCTGATATTATAAAGAAACCAATACTTTTGTTCTCCTTTTGGGGTAATGCATCAATATTGTAACAGCACTGCTCCACTACTTAGGAGCTCTTATTGAGGAATAATATAAAGTGGTATGGAATTATGCAGTACAATTATTACAAAAACCTAGCTGGTAGTGTAGGAGTAAGACTGCTTACACATTATCCGGCAAGCTTCGGATTTGTCTGACAGACATTTTGTCGGAAGAAAACCTGAAACTCTTCAGGTTTCCATCCGATCCGGTTTAGAACATCTTTTTCATGTTTACGCAATGAACAATGGAAGAATTTTGCTCGAAGAAGGCGAACGGAGAGGAAGGGAAGAGGGAGACAGAAAAAAAAACAAAAAGATAATATTGTTATCTCTCTCTCATTTTTTCTAAATTAGCTCTTCAGCTCTCTCTCTCTCTCTCTCTCTCTCTCTCTCTCTATCTCTTTCTCTCTTATATGCAGTGCGTTCCATAACTCTTGTTTCCTTTTCCTTTCCAAGCTTTTGGAGAATCAATGTTGCTCGATGTAATTTTGCTAGCACATGACGGAGATATGTATGTAAAACGAATACGGTTATTTAGAGAAATACTGGGCCAACGTTTCATTGTCTACCGTAGCGAGAACTGTGAAAGTGATTTTCTGCTTATGGAAAATAATGTTAAGGCTGAATTAAAATGTAAAGGAGGGAAACCCACTCTAATTTAAAAAAAATAGCTTTCGCAATTTTTCGAAAAAGAACGCAACGTTGGTCCAATCAGGGCCAGATTTATGCATAGACCCACTAGGTCCGGGCCTAGGGGCGCAATTTAAAAGGAAAAAATATAATGTACTATTTAAAACGAGAGACGAAACAATATTTAGGAAAAATCATTAAGAGATAGTACCAAACACTGTCACCTTTGAAGCGCCTGACCCCGTCGTAAATAACTGACTTCAGGTAATTTAAAGTTATGTTAATTTACATTAGAAATAATAGAACAAAGATTAGAGCCTATTTCAGAAACATTATTTATTCCTATTTTTGTCTTTGTACATAACTAAGATACCGGCCGCTACCGTCCCATACCCTATCCTGGTCTGATCCAAAGATGGATTTAAAGACCTTACAAATTTATGACAGAAAAAACATTTCCTCCCTAACTAGACTTTATATCAGGAGATGATAATCCCGGAAATGGTGTTTAAAATTCAAAGAGCTGTCCACGTATTCAACGAAGCTAATGGGTTTGTAGTGTAGCTTTTGTCCATTTCTAGAGATTTATTTAACTTTGAACTTGCTAGTTCTTAGGGGCGACGTATTAGCTGGTGGACCGATATGCTTACTAACAGATACCGGTACATACTACATAGCACGGTTCAATTCTGTAAGTCTATGTTTCTTTTTTCCTACATAAAGAGAAGTGGAAAAGAGGATGAATCAATAAATGCTAAACAGCGAGGAAAAAAAATGATGACTTTACCATTCTTCAATTTACTTTAAAGTGTTTTCGTATGTCCTTATATGATATGTGTGCTTTGTGTTTTTTTACTGTAATTATATTTTTTAGATTTTTTAAACTTTATAAATATATTTAGGAAATTACATCCCGATTTATCGTCTTTTTGTAAATCGGAACAATTGTTGAGGGCTTATTTTCCATTCCTTCATTTCCCTTCTCCATATAACACTCATCAATTTATGTAGTTCCTTAGTTAGTGACGCTCCTCCCGTTTAACTATTTCGGCTCGAAAATTGTCTATTCCTGCTGATTTGAAATTTTTCATTTTTTTTTTAACCAACTTTTTAATCTATCTCGCTAGGTTTGGATATCCACGATTTTGTTGTGTGTGTTTCAAATACCTCTGTTGTTTCCCCGTTGTGCTCATTAAGACATTTATTAAAATAACTTTCCACACATCGACAATTTTAACCTCTGCTGGTAATCTTTTCTTAACCTTTATGCGCCGGATAGGGATTTCAAGAAAATCGTAGACTTTCACGTTGGCAGTCCTATTACCCCTCCTAACTGTCACAGGTACATGAACTATACCTAGTTGGAAATCCTATGGGAAACAGATTCCAACGAGATAACTTTTGTGCCCCCGTGACCAACCAGCAGAAGAAGAAGAAGAAATTAAAAAATATAAAAAAATACTTTTTTTTTTCGAAATTTGTGGGATTTTATTGTCAATAAAATCTTTTTGCCACCACTCATGTTACATAATTTCTTGTGTTGTACACATTTCCGACATTAAACGCTCTTCACGGAAAAGTATGTTAGAAAATTTGGGTGATACCCGAGATGCCACATTGCGCACACTCCAGTCCGCGCGCGCGCGCACCATCTCATAGACTCCTTGCGTAACACACGTGCAGTGAAAATAAAACAGCGTTGTTACGTAACACACGTGCAGTGTAAATACAACTTCCAAATTAGCGTTTGCTTTTGGATTCGACGATAGAATAGCCCGTGAATTACATTTTGTCTGAGATGTTAGGGTTCGATTCCGCTGCTAGGAAAAAATAGTGTGGAACCTTACGTCGAGAATCTTCATAGTTGATGCGGCAACTGTTCGTTCCAGAATCAGAGCGTCGGGATAAGCTGGTTTATAGAAAGGTATTTTGCAAGAAGGATTTACGGCTTAGGTAGTCGTGCCAAACTTAAGTATAGCACCGAAATCAGAATCTCCGGGATTAATGTCTCGTAAATCCAAAAACTGAAGAACAGCAAACATAGTAAGAAGTGTTTGATTGACAATCGCCATAAGGATCTGTTTTACCTGCTGAAGTCATTGGAAATGCATGCGTCTTCCAGAAGAACTTGTGCATAGACTTGTGTTGTCTTTTCGTTAATAAACACAGAAAATGATATATTTTCCGCGTTGAAGAAGATAGTGCCAATGCCTAACAGTGGTTATAACGATGTGAAAAGTGTTTGATAGAAGTAATAACTGTCGACGATGTTAAAGGCATGACAGTATCGTAATTGACCGTTGCTTATTCAAGATCTCACATGAGAATTCATACGTTTAAGCATTTATATAATCAAGTGCGAAATAACAGAAAAAGTAGTTGATAGACGTTTTTCTATTTAGATATTATATGTATTTCTTTATGATTGGGTTAATATTCTGTTTACCAAAGTGTTAGTGACTGACTTGCCAATAAAGAAACTTACTCAAGAATTCTTACGCGGGTTCAACGTAATGCATGTGTTTGAATTAACTTGCCTATGAAGAAAATCATCTTCTTGCCTGCGGTTCATATCTTCCAGTGCCGAAACGAAGTATTTCCTTTAAGCTCGACAAAAGTAACTCTCCAAGCTTGGTATATGATCTGTCATTTTTCACTAACACATTACGACTTTACCTTAGCTTTTCGTTCTAGGTACAGAAAAACCTTACATATGGCGCTCGAACAGGGACCTAAAAGCCAGAGAGTTTAAGGTGAATCCCTAAAAAAGTATTGTTGCTGTGTAATGAAATAAAGATGACAATGGACTGCGAGGAACAATCCTGAGCCGAATGACTAATAGGTAAAAGACCGAAGAATTCATAAATGCTGGAATTAGGGAAATTTCAAATGCTCCACAAATAACTTTAGAAACTGTATTATAAGAGATTGACAAGCTGTTAGAAAACATTCCAAAATTATAGACAGACAGGGCCGAAATATGCGTAACTTTGAACAATGCATGGTGACCAAGGAAGAAATGAATGAGACTACATAAATCTCCCTCAAAATTTTCAACGAAAGGTATAAGAACGATTACACGAATCCAAAGCGGAAGTTGTCAGCCGCGCTGAAGCCTTCGTATCTGATAGGGAAGAGCATAGGAAGAATGGGAATTTTCGCTCGGAGTAGAAGTAGGATTTTTGGATAATCAACTCCGATATTCCACATGTAGAATTTCATAGAACGCTACGGTAATCGCATCGAGAAATAAATTGTACTCTGTCTATGTACAGCTATACTCTTTCAGAAACAGAAAAAATGAAAATTCCAGTACGTAAGAAAATTACTAAAAGAGCAGGTGTAATTAATTGATTTGTAATTGAATTTATAAACTGTTAGGACTGACCAAACTGGTTCGCTCTGTCCATCTATGACTTGTGTGTTCAGATATTGATATTTTTCCTTCTATGCTGAAGTAACATATGACAGCGGACATAATTATTTGTTAAATGTTAGATGCGTACAGTTATACGTCATTAACTTGTGCGTACTTATAGAAACATATAAATCTTAGAGACGTCAGTAACGATAGAGGTTGTTACGAGTTGTTACCCTGTGTTATTACATATATAGAAAAAGAAAGTTGTAATGAGTCTAGATTGTACTGAAAATAAAGTGGTTTTCTATCACTGAACTAAATAGAATTTAAGAGAAGAATAAATTAGACCTAATTAAAAATCGTAGTGTGGAGAGATCAGAAATGGGAAAACTTGCCGTTAAATGCAAACTTTTGAAATGTTCCCATTCCTAAACGGAGATTGACGAAACACAAATTTGAGTTACTTTCCTGGTTTCCAGAAACTGAAAAAAATTAATAACACAAAATTATTGATGAAAAAGAAAATAGCCTGGAAATATTTTTGACGAAGTAATACGAGTTAAGTTACTAAAAAGATTCTGCGAAATAAGGAAACTACTTCAGCCATTGATGATAGATCTATATCTTGGATCAACTGTTTAGACACATAATAATTTCCTTTTTGAATTTTATTTACGTCCCTTAGGCATAGCAGGCTCCGGGCGGGATTGGATGAGAGTGATGTTGTTAAAAGGTAGTCTGCTAAGACCTAGGTTTATGGGTACAATCCCGACATTTGTATAACTGAGGAGAAACAGTGAAACGACTCAGAGTGAGCCTCCGCTGGGATCGTTCCGAGGTCCATCCGATTAGTAAGCTAACGCTATACAACTGAGGTACGGCCGCTTTCTCAAACACATAAGAATTTACACTACTTTGTCCAATAACATTTATTTGCA
>JAGDQP010071584.1:0-10616 GCA_022664845.1 Lepisma saccharinum | reverse complement strand
TCATTTTTAGTCATGTTTCTTCCATGTTTCATTCAATTTGCATGCTTACAGGGAAGAAACAGGAGAGTTAATTAGCCTGGAATGAACCAAAATCCAGGCAAAATCCTGTTTTAAGAGCTTTCGAATCTGACTTGCTAAAGTTCAAAATGCTCCTTTTTTTGGGGGGAAGGGGGTATAAAAAGAAGAGCATTTAAATTTATGAATTGAATATTGATTACTGATGCGATGACGAGTGTACTTAGTGAAGTTCAATCGAAATCCTATATCGAAAATGCAGTAAAAAATAATGCAGTCTGTAAGATGTGATTAAAGTTTGTAAGTACCCCAACACAATGACGTACAAAGCAAAGAAAAATAGAAAGGAAATCAACAGATCAGAAATCTAACAATCAGAAACGCTACTACGGTTTCTTAATAGCGTGGTAGTGCAGTCAATATCTGAACAGCCCGTATGTGACGAAAAATGCAGGTAATTCCCAGAAGTCTCCCTTATAGAAAAGATCATTTCTCAACAACTTGTTCTTTAATTAGTTTTCCTCAAAAAAGACATACGCGTACGTGTTATGATAAGAAGTTGTTGACTTTATTATTTAATATCATATTAGATATTCCGCTATTTGCATAGACGAAACTCTGGAAAACGTAAGACAGGATGACCGGCAGAAGGCTCAAACCCTCATACCACCTCAAGTCGGCGAGGATACTGACTTGAGCATGGATATGTATCTATTGACGTAAATATTAGTCACTAGCTCATTATTTCCGCCACAATTGCACACGAAGAAAGTAATATACCTAATTTTCTAGACATATTTTCTATTCTGACAAGCAAACGTACTGATGGGGCAGGAAAAAGTTACATTTTTTCTCCTATAATGTTAGAATGTCAATGCATTTGTGCATGCTAATTTTGGCTACCCGATTGCAGTTACTTTCGGTGGGCCCAGCCCGAAGTTGAACCAAAAGAACTTTAAAACCCAGTGGTATTTTTTCATTAACTTTCTTTTTTAAATCATTGCTGAAATGAGGGCACGTCACAGAAATGCATAATAATGAAGACAAATGCAGTTCTGATTGTTAGAATACAATCAGAACTGCCGTCCTAACTCTAGAATAAAAAGTTACAATCTACAACAATTTACTTTTGTAAGCATTCGAGTACGGCCAGTACTCAAACTAAACTATTTTTCCATGTGCTGATTTCGGAACTGGAACTAATTAGCTCTTCCATCTAGCTTGATTATAGATTTTGGTGCTCTTTACTTTCAATCATTAACAAATTTCTTACAAATGAAATAATGTTTTACTTGCTATCCACAGAAGCACAGATCAATCACGAAATATCAACAGGATAAAGAATTAAAAAAGTATTGGCATTTTTCAAGTTGTCTCTGCTCTATAGCAGAAGTAGCTTAAATGAAGTACTACTAACTAATCTTGAACACTAAAGGTAAACTAAAAGATTATTTATTCTGCTCAGCACATCCGATTCTTCTTCTACATATTTTCGTGATTCTTCACATCAAGGGTTGAATATAGACCATTCTTTTCACCGCTTAAGCATAACTATTACATAGACAATTGATAATCATATTGTACCTGATTCAAACCTCGCTCAATTGTAATTTTCTTTTCTTTCCGTAGTTTTAAAAATGTTGCTTTCCCACTCGAGTTTTACAAACTCTCAGACAGTATAATTTGTAAACATACCACACCGCGGCGCTGCTATCACAGTTCAGGTGTAGACAAATGACAACACATTTCCGAATGCAGCTTCTCAAGCACGTCTCATTTTGATTTTAATTACGACACATCGCCTTGCAATGATCCAGCGACATACAAGTTTGGGACTAAAAAAAATGATCGCAATTCGCTGTTTTAGGGACGTGCTTATTAGGTCTTATTGGGATATGCCCAGATGTAACTAAAACACAATATCTCAGCGATGTATATGTGAAAGTCCTGCTGTTAGGTGTTTCACGAAGGCGTTGCTGTTAAATCGTGACCACACAGTCTGCCAGTGACGTTTTCCAGTGCCAGGTATAGGGTTGCCACCTTTTGATGAATAAATTACGGGACGCTCGGCCAGAAATACTGGATAATACTAAAAAAAAAACTTGAAAGTCTGCAAAGCGAACAGTTGAAAAAGAGTCCATCACCGTTCATTTATTAAAATTATTGATATTTTGAAAAGATGCGTATGAATTTACTACTTATGACACGGGACAAGTACTCATAATACGGGATTCGTAAACTTTATCTAAAATACGGGACAGGTGGTAACCCTAGCCAACGTAACTGTCGTTGATGCATATTCCCGCATATACCGTTGACCTATTATAAACGTTGTAGCTGTTTCAGTGCATATCATAGAGCTTTTCGAAACTCGTAAACATTGCGTCATTAGTGAAAATATTGCAGCGTGCTTTGATACTATCTTAGCATCGAATGAAGATAAGGAATCATCGACGTATGTCTATAAAATCATATTTTAGCAAATTCTGTGTTGAAAAAGCGAATACCAAGTTCCTCAAATGTACAAAAGTATTTTCTATTATATTAATGGAGGTCATGCACATGAAGGTCATAGTATATCAATACGTTTATTCAAGTTCGTCTTGAGAAAGTCTTTTATTTTGTTCATAGCAACACTTTCAGATTTCAATAAGCACCAACCTAACCTAACCAGATCTAACGCATTGATTTCAAATGTTTACATTCTCATTGAAGAATATCGGGACGGGCGTAAGCCATAGTGCTGTTACCGCCCATACAATTAATTTTTATCTTATCTCATTGAAGAAAGATTGATTTTTCGAGCATGACTAAGAACGGTGTATTTGCAGTGTTTACATATATTCCGATGTATGTAATTGTGGTCGATTCTGCATTCACTTGATAATACAGCCTTGTTACACGAGCAGCTGAATAGGCATTCAGAATTTTTACAAAATCCTGTTATTTGAAACGTAACCGCGTGTGCATTGTGGTAATAACGAAATAAGTGTAAGATGAAGTATTAACCATTAAGTCCTGTGGGTTTATCAGCTGTTATTTGTTTTAAAACAGATAAAGTAAGTGATGATATTTTGTTTGTATGTTCAACATAAATTACAAGGGTATTAAAGATTTTCATTATTCAAAAATCGATATAATTCTTAAACAAAATCGAAACTACCCCTTGGAGTACGTTTATAATTCAAAACCTGATACAATACTTCAACGAAAATCAAGATCGTTGTTAAAAATACATTTGAAAGCAGTACCTTCCCAAAATTGCTGTAATAAATGTTGGAAGTTTTGTAAATCAAAATTTTCAATAGAGTAAAAAAAATAAATAAAATAAAAAAAGAAAGCAAATAGTCTTAGTATCATAAAACCCCATTTTGCAATGGATTTCAATTATTTTATTCAGGAGTTCTAGAACAATTACTATTCAGGTAAATAGTCATCGTCCATTTCCAAAACGTAAATGCAATTGTTTGGAAAATGCATTTTATTACAAAAGAACACGTTGTTCTCATTTCTTATCAATGAATATATATATGCTAATCGATTGTTTCTTTCAGCTCGAACATCGAGTATTGTTGCGTTGGTAGTTCGGTGCTTGAATAATGCAGATAAGTATAGAATCCTTCAGACAAGTACATTTCTCGCGATCCATCGGAGCTTTATCAGGTATTCGGGTGTTATACTAATTTATCGTTTCTTTCTTCTAGCGATATTTCCCTCGATCTAAACGAGATACTTCAAATAAAAGTTTGGTGGCGTCAGTTGCTCGTGTAGATTTTGCGGGAAGTCTGAAAAATTGTACGATTTGTCCAATTTTAGAATCCATACCGTCACCCGCTTCGACCTTATTTAGACGGACCACCTCCGATCTGGCGACCACATCTACACAAAATACACCTTCTTCAGTGTAGAGTGTAATCCAATGTACAGAGATTGGCTTTGCACTTGGCGTTTAGAGCAAGAAAGAACAAAACAAGCTCACATATCAAAGCTACGTACAATTTCAACATGCAAAACAAAAGATGGTTTTATTAAAAATTATATATAAATATTTAATTTGAAAGTAATAGGTATTACTTTGAACTCAAAGATTGTTGAGACCTATCTACAAAATTTCGCCTTCAACATTTTTGTACAGTATTTTTCATAGCAATGTTTTCTTCATTTTAGTATATATTTCAAATTGATGAAAGTGAATGAAATAGTCATTCCATACATTTTTGAAATATGCATAGTTTCAAAGGATGTGTAGAGAATATAACCCGTCTGTTACTGTGGTAAGCCATCTTGGAGGAATTAGATTAGAAGAAGACGCCCAAGCTGTCAAATTTTGAAGCTGAAAATGGCCGCCCGTCAATCGTCCAGTGCGATCATCCGCCGTCTTGCGTATGGAAGAAAACCACGAAATCCCTATTGTTTTATGTACACCATAGATATAATATTTATATGAAATCTATAACATATGTTTATTAACTTACGTTTGTTTTTAGGCAACTTTTAAATTAACTCCAGGTGCTATTCAATGAAAAAATCTAGCAGAATATCACTGCATAATGAAAAATACTGACATCAGTAGCTGTTAACTGCGTAAGACCCCTGGCCACATAGGTAGATGTGCTCATTAAGGAATTTTTCTGCGAACGGGGCCGACACAGCTTCATGAGTTCAAAATCCGTTCAGGGCGTGGATGTTCCTCTTTTTTCTTCACTTCTGATCCAGAGGAAGGTAATGACAAATCACCATTGGTTATACGTAGGTTTAACTTTATATATATATATATATATATATTAGGGGTAAACTAATAGGTAAAATTTTATATATTTATTATAGCCACTTTATATTTATTATTAGGCGGTTAACAGACTCCATGTGTTTACCCAAAAACAAAGGAATCTGAATAGCTCCATAGCTGTAAGTTTTACATTTCTTGATAAATTACAATTTACCCCTTGAACCATGTAAACATACCAACATACTGGATACATATGTTTATAACAGTACTTCTAAGATTCAGAAAGCGCAAAGTGATAAATGTGTTCCAGTGTTCATTTCGAAAAGGTTTGTTACATTTTGGTCCCTCATTCACCTCGTCTATGACATGCGAAGCTACATGGTGACCGTACCAGTAATAGACCAGTCGCCAGTGGTTGACTAGTAAGGGCGATAAACAGTAATAATAGTTTATATTGGATATAGTAGTAAACACAGTACGTTTTATACTTCCACAAGGTTTAACAGTGTAGTCCCCAAATGCTGTGCAATCAGGACAATACAGTACCCCCAAAATTAAATAAAAAGCGTAAGGGGCATCTGGAAGAGAGCAGAGCGCACGATAAGAGGACAGAAGTATAAGTAATACAAGATATCCGTGCATATCAAGTAGAAGGTACAGTGAAATAATTAATTATTGCATTCCTTCGTTGTTCAAGAAACAAGCGACAGTAAACAGAATCAATGATCTCACTGCAACAACCGTAGTTTACAACTAGTCAACTACTGGTGCAACTACACCTTCAGCAATATATTTGTCTGTTGTCGTGTTAAATGAAATAAATGCGATCTGCTTTTCCTCTGACTTATTCTGCATGGTCTTAGGGTTTGTTTCGTATATATTTTTTCTATTATATAAACGTCAGTTCTTGCTTAGAGTTGAAATTTTCCTTATTTGGTTAAACATTGATACGGTCACTCTATAAATCACATTTAATTTACACGTGAAGGTTTGGTATTATGGTTAAAGAATACAAACATACACATACAATTTGTCAGTGCTTATAAAATATTGTATAGCTCAACATAAAGAGTAACCAAAACTTCCAGTGAACATCGAAAGCTGGATAACGAAAAACAATTCCTCAAAGTGTATGAAATATAATGAATATTACTGACATTTCCTTTAGTCAGTTTTCTTGTAATCTATGAGAAAAATAGAACAGAAATTCTTCTCTTTAAATTCTTGAATTAACATATTGACGGCATAATGAAAAGCATAGAAAAACATTTTGAATTGTGTCCATGCCATCAGTTTATATCAGCATTTTTTATTTCGACAGAAATTTTCTCTAACACCCACCTGTGAAATGTGACGCTTCTTTTATGCATCCAAAAGCGACACAAAAATGATTTTATTATTTGCATGTCTGTGAATGCAATACTTCAATTTTATTCCATACGCAATACGGCGGACCGTGATACAAACAACTGGGGTGGCAGCCATTTTTGGCTTCAATTTATTTTCGAAGTAGGGGTACGTTTGGGCGTCTCCTTCTATTTTAATTCCTCCATGTAAGCCATGGGTGCAGAAAAAGCTCGATTTTAATGAAAGTAAAACTTTAATGGGAATTATATTACAATGTATGTAAGTACAGAATTTTAACGCAGGTAATTGTCTTAGTTTCTGCCAATTCAAAGTATGTAAGTAAGTACATAATTCGTTCCACATACCATTAAATTTGTGTTTATTTGGACATTCTGCTTAAGTACATGTCACAAGGCAAGACTTAAAATGTTACATGACCAAGTTTACCTAAATATTATATTTCTATAATTTTGAAGAAAATTATAAGAGAAACACAAAACAAGATGTAATATTTATTCATTTACTACAAGGGTACTAATAAGCAATATAATTCAAATATACTATTATTTATCTATCTATCTATCTATCTATCTATCTATCTATCTATATATATATATATATATATATATATATATATATATATATATATATACCAACCCGTCTGGTCAGCGTGAGAGCAGCAGATCAACTCCTCCCTTCGGGGAGGGGCCTCATCCAATAGTGGATTGAATATGGCTGTGATTTTTTTTTATATATGACATGGTACCGATCTCAATAGGTAGATTTTTCTTCGAAGTCTACCTAAAAGTAAGTGATTCACAAAGATTCGTGGTGTCCTCAAATCTTGCAACGTTTATTTAATCTATTTCCCGACGTCACACAATGATGAAATTTTGCACAGCGACGTAAGTCGGGTGACAATAAAATATTATATTGGTACTTTTATATATTAGTATATATTTGAATATATATATATAATATTCAGCCGTTTTCTATCTCGATGAAGGCCCCCCACCTTTTCTTTCCACATATCTCGGTCTGCTGCTATCCACATCCATGTAGCTCCTGAAAAACGCTTGATTTTATTTACCCATCTTACATTTGGACGTCGTCCCGGTCGTTTCCTTGTCTCTAGGAATTCACTAGAAATATATCAAAGTAGCCAGTGTTCGATACAGGAGGGATGCAGGGGATTTTCCCTGGTTCGAATACTATCCCAGCCAGGATTAAATCTTTGTATTTCTAATCAAACAGATAGTAGGTTGAACCTTACCAGCAACCAATAATGTTAAGATCTCCCCCAATTCGTAATTTATAACAAATCGAACACTGAAAGTATCAATGGAATATTGTATTGTGACCAGCCTTAAGTCGCTGTGCAAAATATCATCATTACATGACAGCGGAAAGTAAGTAATATTAACGTTGCAAAATTTGAAGACACGATGAAAACCATTGTGTATTGAAGAATAGTATTCAAAACTAATATAGATTTCTTGAAATTTAGTTTTCTTTTGTAATCAACACTACATTAGCAGCAGCTTCGGATTCAGATTGTATTGTCTTTATTGTACTGTAAAAATATGCATAGCCATAGAACAAAATAATTATCATTATTATAACTAAAATATTAGCATTGTTATACGAATATGGTCCACCTTAACTTTGTTGATTTATTCACAAAGGAAGACTATTTATTCGTGCGAATCGACTGAACTATCAGGTTGGGAGACTTTTTGGACAAATAAACAATCTGCTTGCTACATACGACGTATAAAAATATAATTAATAAAAAAAAATAGAATGATAAAGTGGGTTATATTGGGAACACGGTGTTCCCAATATGGCCCACCTTTGTTGATGTTTTCACTAAGAAAGACTATTTATTCGTGCGAATCGACTGAACCATCATGTTGGGAGACTATTTGGACAAATGAAAAAATCTGCTTGCTACATACGACATATAAAAATGTAATAAATATAAAATTAGAATTTTGCAAGTGGGTCATATTGGGAACATGGTGTTCCCAATACAGCCCGCTATAGAAAATGAGGTCGTATGGAAAAAGTGATGTGTAATCTTTCTGTATAACTCATATATGCTTATATATGACTCATATATATATATATATATATATATATAACAAGCATACATAATGTATATGCCATTGCAAAACCATGAATATCGTATTAATACTAAATGGCAAAATTTGTGAAAAACAAGTGAATATACGTACAAGATATAAATATAAATAAATAAGAAAAAATGTAACACAAACGAAGAAGTTTAGAATGTCATGTCTCACATAAAGGACTAAGAAATTGTCCATGATTTTTACTGGTGATCCCATCACACTTGCCTGACAAAGGTAACAAAAACAAGTTTTACAAGACTTGGAGCCACTCATTGTCGGTTCTTCAGGACTATTAGAAGCAGTTGCTGAAATTATGGGCGCTTTAAACGTGATGCCGCTTGCTTTGTTTCGGTTTTAATCTTATTCTTTGTATTGGAATGGATAGCTTCCTTTATACCTGGCACTATCTTCGTGTTAATTACTAAACATTGTGATGATGAGTGTTAAGTACAAACATTTCAAATATTGAAGTCTTTCATCTTAAACAGTTATGACTGGATTTTGCCCAATATGAGGGTGGGCCATATTGCACTCTATTGATCTCTTTTTCTGCTGCCTGCTAGTTACAGAATGCAATACATTGCGTCACACACATTAAATGTTCAAGTATGCTCACATAGCTACATTATCCATGAATTATATTGATTAGGTTTTCAACAATATATACTGAAATAAACATTACATAGTTTGCTAAAATAGCAGCAAAATATTTTCTCGCTCAATATGCCACTTCAACGGGTGGACAATCATGTGGATAATAAATAAACGTAATAAATAATTAATTAATTCACGTTTAAGATAATGCAGACAAACTTCAGATATAGTATTGAAAATTTTCATCATCTTATAAAATACACTTGAAACTATATTTTCCTCCTGCGAATGTACAAATTGTTTTCAGTAAATGTTCGGCATGCATTAACAAAAATAAAATCAAAATGCTTTATTCGAATCACATTGTCACCTACGCTTTTGCCGACTACAAACAAGGAATTTGATTCTTATTACCTAGTAAACTAACTGATTCATACAAACTCTAAATTCTAAAGTATTATATCGGACCGTTGCTCAGTGGTAGAGCGTTGGTGTACCAATCGGGAATTCGTGCGTTCGATCCCAGCGATTGACAATCCTGACTGAGTTTTTCCAGGACTTGTCGTCAGTCACAGCAGACAAATGGCACATTCAGCATAGGACAGTTCCATCCCGAATCCTTTCCCCTCCTATATCCAGGCCTGAGCCCTAGATCCCTTAGACCATAAATAAAACAAAATTATATCTAAAGTAATACACAAGTGACGACACCAGCAGAGCATGGTTCCCTACCGTTTTTTCACTCTGCCGTGTCTCGCTTGAAAAAGAATTGAGAAAACACCAGGAGTCACCAGTTCTTCCTAATTCAATAGGCTTTTGTATTACACTTGCCGCCTCGAAGAAGGCTAATACTGAGAGAAGGTACCCTTTCTCTTTTCTCCCACCACCTCATTCAACCGCCCATGTCTTGTTTTCCAGCATGTTTGTAAAGTGATGACCGCTTCGGAAAACTGGGAAAGCGCAGGGATGACTGAAAGACGAGAATGGGACACTCACAGGGTACAAGGAAGGATATAGGCAGGGAGATGCAAGTGCACAAGCCGACTGTAGAATCAAATATCAATTGCGATTTTTTTTCTGAAGAAAAAAGAACATAACCTCAAAAGCTTCCTTTTCTTTCTATCTCTCTTTTATGACCATTCTTTGAAGCAGAACAGTTAGTTCCCTGCACTTACTATTCCTCCTAAAACTTCCTGAGTTTCCGAAATGTTATCTACCAGGGCCGTGCCAAGTTTATAGATGCCCTCTTCCGTTGTATTTTATGACACCAAAGGTTTTCTTGAATCTCCTCTTATCTCTCTAGCAAAAGAATCAATTTCATAGCTGGACTTCAGAAAAGATTAAAACAACATCCACACCCCCACTTCTTTGTCCCGAAAAGCTACAAAGGAGTAAAAACTAACGGTAAAGCCCTCCCATTCCCGCTTCCCGAAATCAAATGTGTAGTGTAGTATTTTCAAATTATTTCTTTGAACGACGTGGTCGAGTAAGTTTGTCTCCGAATTATAGGCCGTTCAGTTTCTGTTTTGCGCGCCGTGAGTGTGGTGTTCGATATAAGTTTTATTCACGTAGTGGTCGTAATGTTTTTTTTTTTGTTTTTTGAGTGAATGTGAGTTTTAAAAAAGAAAATGGTGAAAAGTCAATACTCTCAGAAATTTCGTTCCGAGTGGTTGAAAACTGATAATTATAAGAATTGTTTGTTACCTGTTGAGGGGATCATAGCAAGTGTTTTTTGTAAATATTGTAAATGCACTTTGGAAACTAAAACGTTTGCTTTGGATAGACATGCAAGTACA
>JAGDQP010071583.1:0-10616 GCA_022664845.1 Lepisma saccharinum | reverse complement strand
ATGAACGCAATAAACCAATATCAATATTTTAACTAATTCATTGATCGTAAAATGTCGTCAGGGAACCCGTAATAATATTAATAATAATAATATAAAAAACAGTATTTTACAAAGTAGCAGGAAAAATGGGGAAAAAGAAAGTTTATTTTTATTGTTTTTTCGGCATTCATTTTTTCCGTTTTTCTACACACTACATAGAACATAAATACGCTTTGGACCCTTAGAGAAGATATATTTAGGCTTCAATTATTTAAAATTTGTTGGTGCAGTGATACTGAAGGAGATCCAAGACTATTGATTAAACGTTGTACGAAGATAGAAAAAAAAATCTTTTGTTTTTACTTTCCCAGTCGTCAGTTTAAATTCGCAAAGTGTACACTTGAACGCCGATGAATTTCCAGCACCTAGATTCACAACTCAATTGTGTATAATGCATATTACTTTGTACACTAACCTCAGTTGGGACTGTCTGGTGCTTAACACTTACCACAAATTTCTTTTTCATCAAACACTATGGAAACTTCCAATGGGATCGAATATTTGGTATAACGTTACCAGTTGATACAAATAACTACATACATGGATGTTTTCCTCAATAAGATATTAATATATGAGGGTATAGGAGAATACAATACCATAACGTTTCGTTTTCGTGAAAACTGATAAACATTTGCATAGGCCTAGAATGATTAATCCTGCCATCCATAACATTAGTTCCTAGAATAAATCTACTGTGCTATTTTTTTATTTACCTTCGAACACGATGCTGTTATTTAACCTCCACGTCTTCGAAGCTTGATGATGGGTCTCAGGCGATTACAAGTTAGTCTTAAAAATTATCTACCGTGCAGATGCGAGGTTAATCATAAAAGCGATGCTCACGAACGAAAACTCAACTGACGTACAAACACCCCAGACAAGTACTAAAACCCGGCTAGTAAACAGAGAAGTGTGTTGGGACTGCGTAGCATCTAATTATAAATTACATACGAACTAGGGCTGCCAACCATCAGCGATTATGTCAGGATTGTCCTTTCTTTTCGAAAATTACCCATCGTCTCGCCATGACCTTGGCGGGACACCTAAATGTTTACACTCTTATATTTTACCAAATTTAAGCACTAGTTGCACTGAAAGGCATTGGTAAGGCAGAGAAAACTTGACAGCAAGACAGGATCTGCAAGTATTTAATTTTATTTCGTCAGCAATTTATATCTGTGCTTGCTTACGTGTTGGCATTATGCGTATTAAAATCATGACCGACCCCCCTCCTAGATTTTTCCTCTCCTTTAGTAAATGCGTTTAATAATTCAGGTGCATTTATAATCGATTTATTTTCTGTCAATTCGAAGTCGTAGAAGCAACGATAGCGCCAGCATTAAAAAAAATGTTATCTAAAATAGTTTATTTGAAAAAGTCCAGGGGCTGACATGTGATCATAATCTAAAATAAATATTGATAAAACTGGGAGCTACAGGGGGTCCACTACGTTTCGGCGCCAGCATTTTGGCGCAGGCTACGTTTTGGCGCTAGCGTTTCGGCGCCAAAGTGAGGAAAACGGAAATTATTAACATACCTTATGACATAGTGATGTACTTTTTACTTTTACTGTCCTCTGACGACAATTGATGATCAATGAAGTACTTAAAACATTATTTCTTGTACTCTCGTTCTGACGAAATTTTGAAGCATTAAGTTTGCACGGTCTGAGCCAAAGATGCCTAAATGACATAGAACTTGTCTGTCATGTATAAGGGCGCTAATAAGATATATTGCTTTTCTAATGTAAATATAAAGTTTTTGTACATTTTTAACGTAAGAACTTTTACTTTTGCTAAACCTAAACAAGAAGTGAATATTCGAGATGAAAAAGAATCATCAATAAATTATTTTTTGGGGACTGCTCCTGACAAAGTTTTGAAGCGTTATTTAAGGTTTCACGCTTTGAGGTAAAGATGCCTAAGGACCCTAAGAGGACAAGATGTTTCTCTCGTGCACAAGGGTGCTAATGAGATGAAGGTTGAATTTGTAAAATAAATAGAGAATTTAGTTAAAATGATAGTTCGTTCATATTCAAAATATACATTTCGACAAAAAAGAGTATTGGGACTGAATTTGACAAAGTTTTGGAATATTATTAAAGTATCCTCAGCCTGAGCCAAAGATGTCTAAGGGCCACAAGACACGATGTATTCTCGTGTACAAGGGTGCTAATGAGATGGAGGTTCCATTCGTAATATAAATAGATAAATTAGTTTAAATGGTAGTTTAACCTCGACCTGAGATTAGACTTCAACCTCGACTTCGCCGTCGGACTTGAACCTCGAACCTTGCATTTTAACATGACGTTCTTACCTGTTTATACCTATATATATATATAACTAAATTGTTGCAAAGGTATGCAGAATGCATTGTAATTAAATATGAAACTTATTTTCTTTGAATATAAAATAATAAATTGCGCCATTACGAAATTACGAGTAGCGCCCTTGAATCTTGTTTCTCTGCTACTCACTAGTTACGTCCCTGCTTTAGCTCAGCCTGTTTATGTTGTAAATAAATAAATAAATTCATTGTCCGTCGAAAAAAACTTCATAATTAAAATCATTTAAATATAAATATTATATTTTTCATGTGCTTACTGAGGTATAAACATCTCTTCCTTCAAAACAGACCCTGGATCAGTTTATCACGGCTGAAATAGCAAGACCGGTATTTTATACCAGAGAAAATCAATGATCAAACTGCCTTAAGACTTTCTATTTTACTTGCACGAAGTTATTTAGAAAACACTTTGATTTCCACTACAATATGGAATTGTCGGAATAGCTTACGAGAATTACTCCAGATCAACAAAATTGCCCTTGTACACTATGTACAGGGCACTTTATCACAAGGGATGCAATCCGCCAAAAGATAACATCAGTTTGCTCTCCCTTGTACAGAACTTGAAAAGATTGTGTCGGCACTCATTTGAGCACGTTCCGTAAACTATAACTGCTACTGCTGCGAACATAATATTCCAAATGCATTTTAAAGAAACTAAAACAATAACAATAACATACCTCTCTTCTTGTGGATTTACTTAACACATTTTTGGAAAGTGTTTTTAATATTCGGTTCAATTCAGTGTTTCAAAAAACAAAATGTATATAAGTACAGATGATGTATGAATGCCTTATTTTCGTCAGCTTGAGATTTCTAGGCCTATACTCGGAAAATTTGTTTACGAGGACTTATATTCAAGACGTCAAACTGGCACTTGATCAGTAACTAAGAAATTAATAATGTAATTGTTTAAGGAGCTTCTCCGTGATGTCACTGAAAGCAGAGCTGCTAACAGACAAACTGAGAGGTGTCCAAAAATTCGCATTTTCCAGACTAGAAGCGCCAGTTTTATCATATGTGATGAAAACTAAAAAAGAAAAGAAAAAGAAAACACACGATTGCAGAATATTTACCACTTATCAAAGGTTACATGGTGATTAGAACAGTAAATACAGCGAAAGTCGAAAAGCGTCTCGCGCTAGTAATTTGAGAAGGGGAAATGCATAGAGTTAGGAAGAAAATAGAGAGAATATACATGACGTCACATGATGCCGAATTCGTCATCAGCAGCCATCTTGTGTAGCCCCATACGAGTCCCTCTGAACCGAGTACTCTGAGGATTTCCTTTTTCAATAGAAGAATGAGTGCAGCTCAGAGAGGCAATACTCGGAAAAGAGTGTCTCTAAATATGGGGCCAGTTAATATGGGCGAAATGCCTCATCCCTTCCGGCTCTAGGCTTCATTACCCTTTCAAATAAAACAACCTAAGGTTCCCTCTATTCATATTCCTAACACTATGGGAAAATGTAAAGATACATGACCGCATTTAACCCTACCTAATCTCCACTTTCCCATGGTCACTAATTTAAGATAATGTACGAAAGATGCAAAAAAGCAATTATTATTAATAATAAATATAATTATATTTATTAATAATAAATATAATAATAATAAAAATATATTTAAAGAAAAAGTGTTGACCTAACAGGGGTTTGTACCCGGGACCATTCATTTAAGAAGCGAACGTCTTGAATATTCGGTTACAAAGCCGATTTGGATAAACTTGGTTTCGTCGTTGTATTTACAGTGGGCAGCGTCAGAGCCTGTCAGTATGACGTCATAGGTGATGACAACATCCGCCGGGATTACTGTCTTAATCCTCAAGTTCAAAGGTTGGTTGCTATAGATTATTAGGTTATGTGGTCAAGTAAAAAAAAAAGTTGAACGCTGGAAAAAACAAGAAAGGAAATATATTTCTTTTTTTTTATTTTCATGCAATTTTGATTTTTTATAGGGTTCCTGACGACATTTGATGAACACTTAAGGTTCATCCGAATCCACCATTTAGAAACCCTTGATTGTGCCGTTGTACCGTTTGATGCGCCGTTGTTGCAATCCGAATTAAGCGGCGTAGGGTGTAATGAAGGGTGTGTATCGACGGGACATGTAGTGTACGCTTGGATGTAACGTATCCACCGTTAGAAAGTTTATCCTTGTTAAAATTTCCGTATTGGGATTGCCTGTGACAAGTATATTAGCATTTCTCAAGTTTCCTCGGTCTAAGTCAAAGAAGCTTAAGGGCCATAAGTGCATTGAAATTTTCTCTCTTGTGGGCGCTCTGAGGTATAATGCATGCAAGATTTCTTTTCAGAACTTGCATCAGGTCTGCAGGGCTGGGAGTGCCCACTTGGAAACACTTCCGGTACGGTACAGAACTTTTGAGTAAATAGTACTTTTGCGTACGTCCACCGCTAATGCCTTGTTTACATTACTAACATCTCACCATGGTTATTTTAGTATTGTAAACGGTAGTTACCGTTAACGCGGGTTTCAAATTTAACTAATGTCAACTTACGACGGTTATGCTGTAATGTTAGTAAGGAACGTCTGTCTAAACGCAGGTTAGTCATTACAAGTCATTTTGGCTGGATTTTTTCCTATTTCCTGTAAATTTTTGAATCGCTTTATCAAACAGTAATAGAATTGGTGGATAACGACTTTGATAAATGGGCTCAAGGAAAGATCTCGTACCTGTTGAGTAAATTGTCAATAGAATCATTAGAAACTGGTGAGCTTCTGAGGACAGGATCTACCGTTTTCGGTAAGTCAGCTCCGAACTACTCCGTTCGATGTGCCCCGGGAGAAATTGAACCTGTGACGAGACGCACAGAAAGCAAGCGTACTAACCTCTCGGCCACTCCAAGGTTCGATGGCTCAGTTAATGTTGAGTAGACTTGATTTGGAAAGGTCCTCGGTTCGAGTCCAGTGACCATCCATTTTGACTGTTTTCCGGGGTTTTCTGCACTTGCACTGAGCTAATACTGGGATGTTTTCTTGAAACTTGATTGTATCCAAGATCTTTGTTCCTTGATGTCACTTGTGAATGGGACAGTGTTCTCACAATAAATAAATAAGTACCTTGAAGCATGTTAAACAAAAGCTTTTGATTCGTAATCTGTTTGCAATAATGAAGATACAATACGAAGCAATATACGGGCAGGGATAAAACAGTTAATGTACAGGATCTTAGTATCGGTACCATTCTGTTATTTGCATGTCGAAACACAGGAAACCTTAAAAATAAACTGTCGGATTAATGTCGGGAAAAGGATTCGAGCACTGTGCCGATTCACCCATCAGTGACAGTTCAATCGGCAGTTGAAAGAAGGTAATAAACGACAAAAAATTAAAAATTTATTTTATGCCGAATTTCATATCTGGAAGGGTTTACGCATCTATACAATGCAGAAACAAACAAAAATAAATCAGTGAAACATTGGAAAGCAGGTGCGAGTAGAGAATTAGAAATGGTCCGAAATAGCGTAGTTGTTATTTTTTAACTGCTATTTTGGCTAAATTGCTATTACTGCTACGACCGATGTAAAATAGCAACTATTGCCTTTCCTACTATTTTTCATCACCTCTTTTACGGTAAAAATAAATAGAAGCAATAAAATTCTACTTATACCCCATTTTTTCTTTATACACTTCAAACTGAAAATTCTGTCAGAATATCTGTACAGAGCAAGATTTATGTTTTTACTTTGTTGTCTCGGACCCAGTTTGGTTCGGATCCCACCTTAGAAGTATATTACTTCTCAGATCTCACCTCAGAAGCTAACAAGGGAAGTATCAATTAACTCATATCGAAACTTCGTTGACAAACATGATTAAAAAATAGCTGCTCTTTAGTCTTTCCCCAGTAGCACACGAACGTTGAAAATACGTGGATTAAGCGTTAGTACCGAAACAATATGTTAACGTTATAAATGTACCGACATGTCTGCCTGTCCAACGGTTTATTCGACGTTGAATAATGGTTGAGAATAAACGATGAAGAATTGGGTTTATTGGGCCAAAACAGAGCATCAATATTGTCTATTGGTATACACACATTTACTTTCATTTTATCCTTTTCTTTTATCACGATATACGGTGTTAATTTTCCAACAGTAAATTATCCGATTGGCTGTTGTGGGGTTCGAAAACAAGAACGTTCTGCACTTCTCGTTGGTAGCTCGACGCTTTGACCACTTATCCAAGAATCCACCTGGAGAGGATACTACTCTTTTCCTGTATCGTTAAAAGTAAATGTTCGTTGAAATATAGTTTAAAGTTCAACCTGTTTTCAGGATGCAAATGAAAACTTGAAAAATATAGTTATTTTCATTGGATTTGCTTCTAATTATAACGTTTAAGCAACTAAATTAGAAATACGTGTGTGAAACAAAATCTAGGACATAGTATGAATGATCGTTGAAAGTACGTCACTTTAAAGTCGTATGAACAAAATTCTAACTTCGTTGGAATATGGTTTAAAATTCAATCTGTTTTCAATATGCACATGAGATCTACAAAATTAGTTTCTTTCCTTTAATTCGTTTTTCTTTTCTTTATTTTTACATATTATTAGTAAGAAATGCATTAAATAAAATCTATTGTACCATAGTTGAAAATAACATATTGAATGCACGTTGTGATTCCGTCTTATCAACGCAATGACATCTTTGTTTAAAAAAAATGTTTAAAAATAAACGTATTTTCTTCAACTGATAATGGTTAACGAAATGATCCTCGGGACGGGCCTAAGCTATAGTTCTGTTACCGCTCATAAAATGCATTTTATCTTATCTTACGAAATGAGCGTAAACTCGACGTTGAAAACACATATGTGTGCTACTGAGGCTTACAGGAGCGATGAACTGAGATGAAGATTGTAATATGAAGTGGTGAAGTTTCGTATGGTAAGTCCACACTACCCCAAATTTCTGTGTGTACACATGTTGGTGAGTATTGTGTCAGAACAGCGAAATCTTCGATCTTCTTTTTGCCACTATGAACTTTGAAAACAAAAATCGAGGTAAAGAGAATGCGTCATTACTTACTGTAAAAATTAGTATATCATTTGGCACAATGCCCCACAATACGTGTATATACTGAAAAACATAAAAAAGAGCGGATATGTTGTTTTAATCAATCTGCAATGATATTGCTATTACTTTTTATAGAGCTGCCAGATACTGGAATCTATAATTATGTTTATTGTATACCCAGTGTTGAAATATGTACTCACACAGTATCAGATATTTCCGCTAAATTTTATAAAGCTTTTCGTTGTTTCCAAAGAAGTTTATTTTCAAGAAAATGAATAAAAATATATACATTTTTTTAAATATTACCTTATACAGCATATACTGACAAGCCTTTCAACATCAGGACGTTATTTGTCATTAACAATCTTATATTTTCCGGTATTGATTCAAGATTTTATTTCAGTGTACTTGATAAAATTCAGATGTTTTATCAACTTGTATAATGACACTTTTCATAATCCTATGTTAAGCAATATTAACCAATTTTGAAGATCATCAACCCACTTTTTTAGGTTTATCCCACAAAGCTAAATAAAGATAATTTTAGTTGTCAGTACTGGGCAACGCTCCGTACGATGATAACACTAACTTCAAAATCGATTGAGATTGCATCTGCTAATTTCTAGTTTTTGTACATATTTTGGGTATTTAAACCTATTGTAGTGCATTGTAACAACATATGTGGTAATGTGTTCATTAAGTAATAATGTGTATGTATTCTCTTTGTTATAAGACACAAGTCTTCAAATTATTTTAGTAGTAACGAAACGATCGAGAAATGTGGTCTTGACACAGTCCTCGTCACCATGTTTCGGCACAAACCTTGTGTAGACTTTACATTAGTCACTTCGCAAAACTTTACCACCAGAGGCAGTAGAGAGCAAAATTTATATCCAGATCGCGAGAGGAATTAATACGGAAAGTAATATCATGACAGAGAGTCATTTCGCATATGTCCACTTCTAATCTAAACCAATACGGATCAAATTCTCAATTCTAGGCTAACTCCGTTTATAGGCTTGTTATCGCTATTTTTTATTTCTGTCTTCATTCTTCCAAGAGACGTAAATAGTATTTCCACCATGTACTATTATATACTCAGTCCAAGGCGTGCGTAATTCAAGAATTAAATGAATCCAAATTGGGTTGAACTGCGTTAACATTTGTAACAAATTGTGTTACCTTGGTTCATATTGGTTTAGAATGGAGGTGGACGATCCATGTTAAATAATTGCTGTGGCGTCTAACTGTCGATAGTAATCGATCACTCTAGTATCTTTACGCAGAGCTCATTGGTTACAATCATGTGTTCGAAACTAGATGATTATTTGAATGGCTTGGTGCAAGATAGTAAAAGAAGTAGCATTAATATTGTAGTACCCTAAATTATTGTAGTTCTATTGAAAGCAGTAGGTGGTGAATGCGAAATTCAATATGCGATAGTCTTTTTTTGCTTTTTTCTCACTTAGGTTGTTAAAATTAACACATTGTATTTTTCAAGTTCGCTGCTAGCTCTAGACGACGAGAATCAGAGGTGGTCAAAAGAGCGAGATTTCATGAAAACAGTAGCCATTGGTTGGAAGGCGCATGACGTCACTATACGAACCGATGAGTGTGTGCGTGTAGCGAGAGAATACGGAAGTTTAAAAAACGATGGATATAAAATAAATTTTTCACCTCATGATTACTTGGTTATGGATTTTTTTTAAACTTTCATCTTTCTAATAATGAGTGTAGACTATTAAACTGCATAAAAAATAAACGACATATTCTAAATAGTAAGAGAAATATTTATCTAACTTTATTTTAACTCATGGGACTCTAACAAAATTGATTTTAGAACCTTAATATCAACTTTAGAAATATAAAGGTAAGCAAGAAAGTTCTGTCGCTTTTTCACCCACCACCTTCGAACATCGATATGTCACCTAAGACGTACCTGGAAGATCAAGAATAGTCCCCATCAGCATCGACGACAACCTGCCAAAGTTCTGGAAGGCCATGGATTCCATCGCGGTAGAACTTGGTGGGCCGTGAAGCGAAGAACGTATCAAGGCCATTTTGCACCTCTATTAGGGATTTGGACTGGCGTCCTCTAAGGTGATTGTCCAAGGAATGGAACAGGTGAAAATCGGACGGTGCAATGTCCGGGGAGTATGACTGATGCAATAGTTTTTCCATCCAAGGCATAGAATGGTGTCGCGGGTCATGCTAGCCAAGTAGGCTTAGCGCTGTTCTGTAATAGGAGAACCTCTTTGCGAGTGCTGGCTCCAGAGTTGTGTGCTTTTCTTGAACACGGGTCAACTGCTCACAGTACACAGTTGCATTGAGGCTCTGACCAGCTGGTAGCAGTTCCCGATGCACGATGCCGCGAGCAGTCCACCAAACACACAGGAGGACCTTCTTCTGGTGCAGTGCTGGTTTCGGCTGTTTTGGAACTGGTTCATGGGATGCTAACCAATGATGACGGCGCCGTGGGGCTTCGTACAGGACCCACTTCTCATCACATGCCAACACCCTGTCCAGAAATGGCTCCTTCCTCAGGCAAGACAGCAAAGAAACACAGGTGTCTTCTCGCGTTGCCTTCTGGCCCGGAGTCAAATCACGTGTTACCCATCGACCCAACTTGTAGTGCTTTCCAAGTTGATGGAGGTGCTGCCGAATGGTTTCTCCACTCACACTGAATTGTAGTCCCAGTTCCTCACATGTCTGACCACTGTTCGCCTCAATTGCTGCCTGAAGATCTTCATTTGGTACCTGTGTTGGTATTTATGCACGTGCTGCGTCTTCGAATGTTTCGTCACCGTCCTTAAACTTCGTAAACCACCGATGCACTGTCCGCGTAGTCATGGCACCCTCACCAAATCTTCTGCACCGCTGCAGCTGCGTTTGATCCCAGTTTGAACTCGTAGAGCATACACGCCCTTATGACGCTCTGTGGAGGTCCCATGTTCACCCTGTAGTTCCGCACGTTCACGGTGTAACTAAACTGCCACAACGTGGTAGAATGTTGGCTATATCCACACCAACAACTGACCTTCGCCTCATCTCCATTCGCATTGAACTGATGGTGTGAGGGCCAATTGAACACAGACCTCCACAAAAAGCGACAAAACTTTCTTGGTTCCCTTTATATTTCATTGTAATAGAGAGATAGATAGGATAATGGTGAAAATCTTGTTTCAGTAAAGAATA
>JAGDQP010071582.1:0-10617 GCA_022664845.1 Lepisma saccharinum | reverse complement strand
CTCATGTTCAAAATTATAATAGACAAGTCAGCTGAAAATGCAGAGAATAAAATTGAATGACGAATGAACACATTTCACATGTCACAACAATAATATGATTTAGAGATGAATGCCATAGTAGCAGCAACATGGCCATATAGCAAACAATTAAATACTATTTTATTATAATCCAAATTAGTGTCCTTTGGAAGGGGAGGTACTACGTAAATATGTTAACTAGTAATATCTAGATATGTAGTTATATATCTGTTTATTAAAATTAATATTAAAGATTTCTACTAAGTTGGTAAACTATAGTGTGATCCCTAGTTCAATATGGTCATATTACGTACGATAAGTTCAGCCTTAAGCACTGTGAGCTTACTGTACTTTCTAACAGATTCTGAGGAAAGAATATGGCCCCAGTAGCACATGCACGTTGGCCGCTCATGAGATCCATATCGCCCAACATAGATAATGCGGGCGTAAAAGCGGACCCGTCATTCGATGTGGGATCGACATCGATCGTCGGTATCACTCATTTATATATATATATTTAAATTATAGTAAGTATTGTGCAAAGAATAAATCGATTTTCTAGAAAACATTTTTTCATAATGTATAAATTAAAATAAAATATAGAGCATTCGCCAAGGAACCATATCTATCCATGTCGGTAACCGATATCTATATTGATTAATGTCGGTCCATATGGGCAAACTGATGTTTATTCTAGCAATGCTATAACCCTCTGGTGATAAATATAAAACTTCATGTTGTTCTCAACACGCTGCCAGCTTTGTTTGGTGACAAAGAAATTGTAAATCGTTGAGGCATGTTAAAGCGCAGAAATAACGTCCTTCCACGGGGACATAAAGAAATGAAGTGTTAAACTTGACTGTATTTTTCCCAATGATACTTTGATCGGTGTGGATACAGAGACAATCCAACAAGATTTATAGTAATATTTATTATGCAGGTTATCGTATACTTCCAGAACCGGGAGACATTTTACATTTTTGTTTCGTTAGTACGTTAGAAATTAGCGTAATATAGCGGTAGTATGATAATAAGTTAATGTTATTCTTTTACATATATTTTGCATAATTTAATTAATTAAAGCTATTTCATTGTAATCATTGCCACTGTACTCTTAACTTCTTGGCAACAAGTGTAAAAAAATGTTTAAAAAGGAAGACACGTGAACTGATTACAATGGAGCGGAACTACAAATTGTAGCATAAACGAAACATCGAAAATAACAGTATTTTGCAAATTAGAAGTGGTCGACAAATTTTACAGTCTATTAGCAGAGCGAAGTGATGTAATTTAACTTCATAAAAATATTATTCTTTACATAAGTAATAACTTCGTTTTACAATTTCTAACGTGTTTTACTATTTCTTGTTGGTGTGACTGTTGGCGGTCCTATATAAAATGGGAGATTCCTTTTAAAAATAGTAAAACAATTCTTAACTACACTATGTTCACAATGTCTGTGACCGATATTGAGCGATGTCGTTGTCCGATGTCAATCGATATCATTGATCGATAGTGGCCAAGATGTTTGACATCCTATATTGGACCCACGCTATTGAACGATATCGATCGATGTCGTAAAATCCAACCTGCCCATATCGGCTGACGTGGATGGGCTGTTTGGGGGCTTTATGTTTCCTTCAGCATAATAATATTTTTACGTTAGAGATTACAAATAATATGCTGTAGTTATAAATCATAATTAAAGTGTTATAATTTCAGACAATGTAAATGATCTTATATTAAGGTTTCGTGCGCCTTGGCACTAATTACTGGGTTCTAAGGATGTAGCTAGTAAGAAATAAAACAGAGGTTTTCAGAAACTGGGTTCAAGTTTCAATTAGGTAAGAAGTTAAATTTCCTTCACTCACCGTACTGGTTGGTTGAAGTCTTGTTTGCTGCTGACCCTAGTCAGCCTGTTCCTTAATGCAAAGTCTGTAGCTATAGTACTGTGGTATTTTTCCTGTGTCTCTGTCCGTGGGTGTCACTTCACTACTCTCCGATCCACGGTACTATAGTATTTTTGTCAGAGCTGTTTCCCCTTTGGGGAAAACGAAGGAGCTTGGAAACTACATGGGTCAGCATGATTCCATTGGAGGTGATGGCCCATGCAGTTTAAGCTTCTTGTTTTCCAACCACACAGCCCGGAAGGGTTTCTTGCGCTATTGACATATTTACAATTATATGATTGTTTACAAATGTTGTATAACAAGTGTTACATGATGCTTGTTATATAGTTTTATGCATGTCTTGCTCCTTCCGCTTTAACATTGTCCATACATGTTATTTGCATAAGAGCTTTAATGTGTTGCACAAAAGTTCCACTGAATGTGGTTATGGGATCTATATGCATGTTGTAGTGTGCATTTTATGCAAAGCTAGAAAATGTCGAATGGATTACTCTATCTATGATTAGTCTCCGTTTTAGAACAATCATTTGGGTGCTTACAGTACTATTTGAATATCTGGTGTAGGGTTACTACTGATTTGACCGCTGATTGGCTGGATCCTTGATTCAGGATTGGGTCTTGGAAACGAGACGGAAAAGTAGGAGGGGTTTCGTTACTGAACGAAATCAACCTTCAGTTTGGAAAGAATAATGGAGTAGGTTAGGACTATGTCGTTCTAGTTCTTTAAAATAGTGCTTTATTACCGAATAAGTTCGGATATAATGGACGAATATATTGGAGTTTCGGATAATGTAATCATTATTCTTGATAGTAATACAAATATCGAAGTGAAGTTCCAGTGATATTAATATTGTGTCAGATTGAACATCGAATTGTGTGTGTAATTTGGAGAATGGAACAACTCCTAATTTGTAACGAGTTTATGTGTAATATCTGAGGCTATTTTTGTAAACCCTGAACCTGAAGTTTACTAAGTGTGAAAATTGAAGTCTGGGTGAAAAAGCAGAGATATTAGTTATTCTGATTGTCCTTCGTTGAAGTGTGAAAGATAATTTGAATTGGAGTCTAAACCTAGAAAGGATTCGATGTGATGTAGAAAAGTTAAGGAAACTACTATTTCATCCTTTTTAATTTTCTGTAAGGAACAGGAGATAACTGTGAAACACGTAACCTTTTCATTATTATTATTTAATTCTCAAGTATACAGAAGTGAAGGTTATATCTCCTTGTGTTGGAATAGAAGTACAGGGGAACTAGGGGTAAGGAAATCCCCCCTTTGAAATTGTATGCGAGTCTGTTTCTTGATTTCTCTATTCTTCGTAATAGGAATTAATTTATTCCTTCCTGACATCAAAGCATTCAGATATGCTCAAAGAGTAACCATATTCTTTTGTTATTTGTTCATTTCTTTTGAAAAAAAAAATCTTTAAAAGCAATAAAGGTTTGGTAATATTAAACTGAAAGTATAGATTTTTATTGATCTACTTAAAGGTAAAGAATCTAGAAATAAGTCAGTTTAAAAATAGTTGGACTTATTTGGAAGTGTTTGCGCTATGTCTATAAGTATATATCCAGGCAGATGAGAAATACCAAAAGGAAGAGTGAGTACTTTTAGTTCAGGCTGGATGTTCGGACGAGATATCTTATACTTCTTCTAGGTAAATTATTTTTATCCCAAGTATTAATTATGGATCATTCCTGCATGGGAGTCAAGTCTGATTATGGAAATCTCTGCTTACGATTTTCTCACCAATTTTTCGTAAAGCTGAGTTTCTGTTGTGGTTGGTAGGTATCGACGGATAGATGCTTACACACTACAATGTCTATGTAAATAAACAGTTTTGGTACCAGGCTCAGGCCTGGCATGCCTTGCGTTATAAATGTTTTTGAATGTTTTAAGTTTTCTTGGCTTATTTTTTAGATACTAGATCAAGTTAGTGGGATTTCTGTAATTCACCCCTAATCAGTTCCGCAAGAGTAGATCAAATTAGTTTTTAATTTATCTTATTTCATAAATTTGTTATTTCATATCCATATCTTATTTCATAAACCTTAATCTGATATTCTACGTTAACTGTCGTCTATCAATGAAGAAAACTCAGCATTTTCATTTCTTATATAGTACTTACATAACTAATAATTCGATACTGTGTCGCCTGCAATACAGTGGACTATATTAAACATAGTAATATATATATAAAACCACAACTACTCATACCTAATATCTTAATTAAAATTTTAAAAAAAATGTTCTTAAGAAAATGTATTGCTGTGGACTTAAGAAGACGAATGCGCTCAAGGTGAATCTATTTTATAAAGAAAATCTTTAATATGAAAATAAGTATATTTCTGAAAAAGATGCGTTCTTTAAAGTCAGCAAAAATACCTCTAACCGGATTGATAAGTGATTCAGAAGATGGAGGGGCAAATATGGAAAGCAAGGCATTTCCTCCAATGCTTAATCAAATAGGTATACTTTTAAAGTCTGGAATAACTCGACTGTTTTTTCGAATTACCACTCGAAGTGTTTGAAAAAAAATATTCATTTTGTGGAGTAAAAATACTCTATTCATCTCATCATCTTTTGTTGTTTTTAATGGAGAAGGAAAAGACTGGTGTTTTGTTGTCCGTTGTTGTGTTTGAGGCCATAACTCTCTAAATAATGTATATTTTGATAATAGGGACGTAACCTTTGAATAGGAACATCTTCAATAATCCAGTTTCCATGTTTATATTTCATTTTGACCTGGTATGCATTATTATGAAGCTTCTCTAAAATAATTCCGGGTCCTTGAAATGGATATGTGAACGCTTTCCCATAGACTTTCTTGAAGGATGTATTATAGATTAAAACGCACTGATTGACTTGATACTCATGGTGTCGATGTCTTATGTCATAAAATTTCTGTTTTTCGTGGTAAAGTTGAAGCTTTTTGGCTACCAATTGTCTTGCGTTTTGCATGTTACGAAGGCGACTAACATTATCTGGAGTTTCACAAACCATATCAAATTTGCTCTCTGCTATGTGTCTGGGTTAAAAAACCCATCGCTATGTAATTAGCCGAGTATTCCTTGGAAGGCCTTATTGATTTATTAATACAATACACAAATTCAACGAGGTGTAAATCGCACGTGCGGTGGTCATTTCCTTGTTCGGACATTCTTCTTTTAGTCATTGTTTCAATCAAGTTATGTGTAGATTCAATAATACCTATTGCGCTATGCTGGTACACTAGGCATCTGTATGGAGAAATTCCCATAAGGTTGCATAACTCTATATAGTGGGCACTGCAAAACGACATATGCCTGTCACTTTTTAAGTCACATGTATCCAAAATCGAAATATTATTTGTTTGTAAATTAAGTTACATACTGTTTTAGCACTGATATCTGGTGCTGCTTGAGATATTAGGTAACGGCTACCTTCTCATATAGCTGAAATAATGTAGATCTTGCCGCTATAAGATTCGGGGTGTATCCCGCTTGAACCCAATGAATATGATTAAACACAGGGGGTACTTCTAGGTGCAGGAGTTCACTTTGAAGTAACTGAGAACTTGTTTTGTTCTTTGACAAATGCGTGCTGGTAAGTACCGTTTCAAATTTTTGAAGTAATTCTTTCTGGATGCAGAAAGATAAGTCTTCCGATAGCCTAACTGGTTTGCAATAACGGTGCAATGTATTCATTCAAACCAGACGGTTTTTAAATTATCCTTTACACAGAGCTGCTTCGTATTGCGTCTGTTTTTATTTTTCGGGGACGTCCTGTATAAAATACTGTCAAGTATTTAAAAGTATTAGTTTAAAGTATTTGGAGTCCCTCAACATTTTTTCAACGGTTTCCTGATTAAGGTTTTCCAGGGTTTCTATGATTTTCCCAAAAAGGGGTCCTTTCTTTGGGCAGATCTTCAAAAAGAACAACGATGAACTGAGGTTGAATATTGTTTTCATTTTCATCTTGTAAATTCACGGTGATCTCATTCCATGCGTCTATCTGTGTATCTGTCTCATTCCTTCCTTGTTCTCTTTGTTCTTCATTCGTGATTGTTGCTATTTTATGTGGAATATCCAGTAAACTATCAGTTTCCATGTCTTGTAAGTCATCCTGGTTCATGTTACGTGTGAAGATGGCAGTGGCGTAGCGTGAAGCTGAATTCACCTAGTAGGGTTAACGCTCGCGCCAATTTACCATGTGGATCGCTGGCTGTCTTCGCTTTACTATAGGCGAAATTGTCTCTATATAGGTCCAAATGAATACTTAAAAGAATATAACGAAACGCTTTGCACGTGTACACCGCTGATAGTATTTCTCGTTCCCAAGTATCACGTTTCTTCTAAGAATCTGTACAACGTCGTGAACAAAATCCTCGCGGCCGCCATTGCTTACTAAATGGGTCTTGCTGAAAGACCACCCCTGCCAAAAAAATCTGGCTTGCATCACAATATACCCTAGTTCCTGCTTTTGGGTTATAATGAGCCATTGCTAAAGAATATACAAGTGCTTTCTTTAAAGCCGAAGAAAATCCTTGGTGAGAAGGTAACCACATGTAGCGTTTTCAATTTTTCGTTAATTCTAATAGAGGCGAAACGAAATCTGCGAAATTTAGTGTTTGTCCTCTTGCAAAATAACATAGCCCTAAGTATATGCGGAGTGACTTTACATCTTTTGGTGGCATAAAATTGTCAATGGCTGATCAAATCTTTTTGGAGATGGACATTCCCGGCCGACCTACGTCAAAACAAAACATAGATGGACTTGAAAAGAAAATTCTCGTTTTGGGTATCGATAAACAAATACCAAGTTCTCGAACTTTCAGGGGAAGTTGTCTGAAGTGTTCCAAGCACTTTGATCAAGTCATGCCCATTTAATAATAAATCGTCCGAACAAAAACTAATAATTTCTGAGTCTAAGTCTTTCGTAAGCTTGTTCATAATATAGCTAAGCGAACTAGATGACGAAAGCAAATTCATTGGATTTCGAGTTAGAACGTACAAACCAAGAAAATAAATATCTAAACCAAGATATTTCTGTAAATCTTCATCGATAAGTACTTAGTAGTACGCATTGTTAATGTCTAAGTTCAAAATGTATCTGCATTTTCTCAATTTATACAGCACAGATTTCATACTAACTTCTACAATAACAGGTTTATGTAAATGCAGATTTAGATTACGCATGTCAGTGCAAATGCGTCATGATACTGATGGTTTCTTCACGATTACAGCTCTGCATGTGTAATCTGTCAAACCGGGTCAAAAACACCTGCTTTGCATAAATCGTCTATATGAGCCTTAATTTCTGGCAAGATATTTAGTAGGATTTTCTTGGGAGCAGTGCGAATGGTTTAAGTTTTATCCACGTGTAATTTCTGTTTGTATCCTCTGACGATTCCGATATCCGATAAACTGTAGTATCATACGTCACGAAACTCATACAACAGTGTTTCAACCTTTGTTCCTTGCTCAGAAATTAGCTCATTTGAAATTTGAAACTTCGAAATGTTAAATAACTTCTCAACTTCCTGGAGACGTTTCTGCCATTCTTCATCCGATAGCTGCGTTACTTGAAAGGTAGTCCGTGAAGATGTTTCCTCTTTAAATCTTGAAGCTGGCACGTTTTGTATCTTAAACTGTGTAAAGATTTTGCCGAGCACCATTTTCCTGTGTAGCGGTATATTTTCATAATTTAAATTGGAAACATAAGCATGTGGCGTGCTGCCTGATACTACCTGAGGAAGTATTCTAACGTTAAATTTCTCTAACAATTTATTATTAGATTAAAAAAATATCAACGTTATCAGTAGTAACTTTTGTTATCAAAGGTACGAAGACTGAAGAATATGGTTGTAGCTTGTAAGATGTGCATGTATGAGGATAGCATAGGCTGTCTTTATTCTGGTTTTATGTGTATACATTAACCATCCTGCTCACCATGTTGTATTTATTATTTAAGTACTTTACTGGTTCTAATTTGGCAGAAAAATTAAAGTATTATTTGCAAAATATATCCTTGTATTGTATTGTCTCAGAAGGTCTGTGCCTAAGATGGGACATCCGAAATTCTTTGGGACAACATGGAACGAATGTGAAAAAGTGGTCCCATTAATGGTAACATCCAAGATCACACCTTTTTCCAAGTGTAGGACTTGATTTGCAACTCCCCTGATTTCTTATACTGATTGTTTTTGCATTCTTCGGAATCTGCGAATGCGAAATTATTGACAGGGTACTACCAGTGTCCAAGATTAAATGTTGTTCAATACCTTAAGTTCAGCTATATCATGTGACTTTGATAATTCGGTAGTAATGTACGTGGATCCTACTGTTTCTTGTTTCCTTGTGACACTTTGTTTATTTAGTAAATGATGGGGTACCAAACCTCGCGTGGGCCCCTTACTTAGTTTAAATTCTGTTCATTTTAGGAGCTTTCTTCTTGTTCGGCAACAAATGTTCTGGAATCAAGAGAAAACTGGCCTCTATTCGCATTTCGCCCGGAGTTACGGCGGTATGAACGTGAGTTGTGCCCTCTAGAACGATAGGGCCTCGCGTTCTGGCTACTCAACTTGTAACTGTCATAATAATGGTTATATTCATTATTGTAAGAACGATCTTGCTGATTTCTGTAACTATGACGGGAAGGGTTTCGGTGGCCTGGGCGGGAACGGTATTGAGTCCTCCCTCTATTATTATATTGGAATACATGTTGCTAGTCTTAGCTGCTAACTGATCTAACCTTAATTCTTGCACTTGTAGCGTCAAGTTCTTTAATTTATCGCTTAGGGCTGATATGTCATAATTTGGCACTATCTTAGAGCTTAATTGCTATTGCTGCCTATCATTTGAGCTATAAGTTAAGTAGTTCCGGTAATGTCACCAGGTGGCAGTCTTCGTTTGCACGGTTCCTCTGTGACTAGCAGGGTCTGCAGAGACTGCTGCCACCTGTTGAGTGTATTTTATATCACTACGATAGATGTCTGGAGCATTTTGCAACTGCGATCTATTCTGTAGCATCAGATAATCTGGCAAATCACGAGAGGTTGTTTGCTGGTTTAGACCTTGCGTCTGCGTTACGGGTTGATACAGAGAAGTGGACGCTGTTTGCGCATGTGGCGGGTTAGTCCAATATAAGTTGGTGGGCGTTGACGTCTGTGGAAACATTGTATTTGTTTGCTGAGCCTGGCATGTCTGAATTTGATTCGTGGGGAACTGAAAGTATGTCTCAGCCAACTTAGCTTGACTCAACTGTAGTTCCAACAAATTGTATTTCTGCAGCAAAAAAGACGCGGTTTAAGAACGAACGCAACTTAAATTTCAATCGTTCAATAAATCTAAATTTCTCTAGACATACTTGGTCTAAAAGCGTTTTTCAAAGTCCAACTATAATATGGTATAACTTCTTTTGTACGGACATTTCTGGACCATTTCAGTTTTAGCATTTAATCAAAGAAGTAATAACGGAAATTCACCATGTAAGGTTTCGTGTGCTTTGGCACTAGGTACTGGGTTCTAAGGATGTAGCTAGTAAGAAATAAAACAGAGGTTTTCAGAAACTGGGTTCAAGTTTCAATTAGGTAAGAAGTTAAATTTCCTTCACTCACCGTACTGGTTGGTTGAAGTCTTGTTCGCTGCTGACCCTAGTCAACCTGTTCCTTAATGTAAAGTCTGTAGCTATAGTACTGTGGTATTTTTCCTGTGTCTCTGTCCGTGGGTGTCACTTGACTGCTCTCCGTTCCACGGTACTATAGTATTTTTGTGAGAGCTGTTTCCCCTTTGGGGAAAACGAAGGAGCTTGGAAACTACATGGGTCAGCATGATTCCATTGGAGGTGATGGCCCATGCAGTTTAAGCTTCTTGTTTTTCCAACCACACAGCCCGGAAGAGTTTCCTGCGCTATTGACATATTTACAATTATATGATTGTTTACAAATGTTGTATAACAAGTGTTACATGATGCTTGTTATATAGTTTTATGCATGTCTTGCTCCTTCCGCTTTAACATTGTCCATACATGTTATTTACGTAAGAGCTTTAATGTTTAATCATCACGCGTTGCACGAAAGTTCAACTGAATGTGGTTATGGGATCTATATGCATGTCTATGTAAATAAACAGTTTTGGTACCAGGTTCAGGCCTTGGATGCCTAACATACTCCTCACGGAAAAGAGAATTTCGTATATAGGTGAGTTTATGTGAAATTCGTCGTTGTTAACTATGTAGTACATATATTCATCCACCGTATCACTATGATATAGCACCTTCGCCCATGTCATTTTGATGTAAAGTAAGGGGAAAATATGTGGTATACTATTTCACTGTCACCGTTATCACTATAACAAATAAAAAAAATAAGGCGTCATGTATGCCCATATGGAACACTTTTCATCACACTGTATAATAATAAAAGGCATATAAATACATTAAAATAATAATAGGAGAAGATAATAAAATGAACACTGTGTTCCGTACAACAAAACTTCGATGCTAAAGTGAGGGAGTCCATATCCTTCTCCGCACATTGGATGAGCGGGGAAATCTGTAGCTGCTGCAATTTCTTCTGATCTTGTTCTAAGTTCTCCATTAGGTGATGATAAGACTTGGTGACGAAGAATTATTTCTCTTCAGCTGCTTTTTCATGTATGGGTACATAAAAGTGGGATAGAATGATCGTCCATTGTAAGTTGGGTAAGT
>JAGDQP010071581.1:0-10617 GCA_022664845.1 Lepisma saccharinum | reverse complement strand
TATCATATGCCTAGGCAAGATGTATCCGCGAATAAAACAGCAATATAGTTAATTGTTGAGGTTTAAAAAGCGGTCAGTACTTTCCAGGTCTTAAAAATACTCGTATATACACAGGGTATCATTTGCCTAGTCAGAATGTACACCTCACGGGAAACAGCATGATAGTTTATTGTTAAGTTTTCAAAAGCGATCAATACATTTCAGGACTTAGGTAAACATATTATATACATACGGGGTATCATATACAGAAGAATTACACTTTTATATCATCGATATCTCCCGACATAATTGCGCTCAATTCGTCAAAATTTGCGTGCAAACATACTTTGACATTGTAATCATGACTAAAGAAAAAAAATATATTTATTTTCTGCCCCATCGGTATGTTTGGTTGTTAGTAAACAAAGTATATGTTCTGACTTTTAGAACGTAGTTGTAACTCTTGATATTGACATAGCATACGAAGAAACACTTGAATACGATAGTGATTATCGTTAATAAACGTACAGTAGGTATTATGGTACAGTAATACGAGTTATGGTATTGGACATTTTAAGCACTAAAGGGTTTCGTATAAATGAACAGAATTCCACTTTACTTCAGTCAACAAACATTGTGGTGTGGTAGATAAAGTATCGAGTTGCCAACTTGCTGGACCCGTACTCGAGTCTCACTCGCTACCAATTATTTTTTCACTTGCTCTAATCAAATGCGTTTAAACAAACATTTGTCTAAATCAAATAAAACTTTGCTTGAACCCTATTTGAACAATTTTCTTTGTTAACCTCAACCAAGGATTTTTCTGGAAAACTGACAACACCGAATGGCTTTAACGAACTGCTCATTTGCGCAGATAAAAGCTTGCAATGAGAAAATCCACAGGTTAACGTAGAGAAAACAAAATACATGCCGAAAGATGAAGTTTAAGTGAATATAAACATAACAATTAAGAAAGAGATCATAGACTGCATAATGAAGAACTCCACAGACTGTATGATTCAGCCGATTTTGTAAGTTGAATGAATTCAGGACAAATAAGACGAATTATATTTCACTGCAGTTGGGAAGCCAGAGGGAAAGAGGCTGTTGGGAAGACCGATACTTCGTTGGGAGAACAATAATTGAAAGAATCTTCGAGAGAAAGGTGTTCGTGATGAAAGCTAGCTTGATCTCAACAAGGATAGAATCCAATGGCCAACTTTTGTTACTGCGGTGATGAACTTAAGAGTTCCATAAATCACAGATTTCGTTAGCTAGTTAGCAATATCTTTCACACATTGTATTACTCGACCCTCTTGCAATTTTATATTTTTGAGTTGCTTCCGCCTAATCTCAATCCTCACAGGATCAGAGGTTGTATCTCTTTAGCTGCAAAAGTTATTTTCTCAAAACAACTAAATACGTGTTTCGGCATTTTCTCATGGTCCATGGGCAACGATTATTGGGGGGGAAGCGAGCGGGAGCAGTTGCCTCCACTTTTTCCCGAGCATTCGACTAGTGAAAATAAGATATAGAAATTGCATATTGAAAAGCGTAATGAGAAAAAGGAGAATTGTCGAGTCCTTTGTTGCACACTGACAGTACTAAAAAAAAAGTCAATTTCTTAGAGTTTGTCATTAGCATGCCCTATTTTATCGATTATTATGAGATGATATAAAATGACTGTTTTCACGCTCGTTCAGTTTCAATGGTTGCAAAATTTTGTAGATTAAGAATTATCACAAAGTAAATTTCGTAACTCCAATAGTTGACAGTTGCTACTGGCCATTTGTTGAATTTTAATTGATATTTACGGTCTTTACCCATCTTTGGCTCAGTCGGACATTGAGTAGCGGAAAGGATGTGGCGAGGAGTCGGCCTTCGCCAAGTTGATAGGTACCATTTCAGATATTGTCTGATGTGCTGACTTAGGAAAATTCTGCTTGTGTCTGGTGTATTAAGCATTGACATACAATTTCCATAGAGGAAGGAGAAGGGAGGGAAGCGGATCACTCAACTTTAACAGCTTTAAACAGCTACTAAAATTACGTACAATAAAGTAAACGTAATTCTGTGACAATTTAACTTCGAATTGACAGTACAAGAAGGCGAACAAAATCTATATACAAATAATAATATTAACATTCTTAAATAGTACAGTTTATTCGCGGATCACAGCCGTGGGGCAAAATGAATCAACACAAAAACAAAAAAGATAAATCATACCCTCGAATTCAAACTAAGAACGACTTCAAAATTATTATTCAGCAAGAAAATATATAAATACAGTACATATTTAGTAGTAACGTAAAAGCAAAGGAATTTTACCACATAAGAACATAATTATTCGCTTGGCCCCTTAAGAATTATTCACTTTACCCAAGATACCACCTAGAAAGAAGACTGTCTATTTTGCATGTACGCCATATTTGCAATTACTTTGAAGTATAAAACCAAAGCTAAAGTTACACATTATTCGCGTATTTTCTTTTCTTTACTGCACGACACACTGACGTTCAATCCCGATGACCTTTTGTTTCTTCACTAGTGACATCACAATCTACAAAGGAGTTATACTGCCATCCCTTATTAAAAGGTTGTAAATTTAATTATTCGCTTTCCTTCCCCTTCCCCTACAGATTTAGTAAAACTCATTATAGATTAATAACAATGTAGAAAGAAAGGTAGGTCATTACAGCGACCAGGAATCGATGTCGGGACCTCCAGTTGCATGTTGCATGCCATCGGTGTTCTAACATTGAACTGTTGCCGCAACGAACGATTTATCTTGCACATTGGATATTCTTCTGACCTGGTATTCCATAAAGATTCCTCAATTAAAATATTCACAAGGAGGGGAGTACCTTGGCACTGTATATCAGCAGTGATTCAATGATTTAGCTGAGGTTAGACGAATTTCATATATACAGGGAAGTCGGTCTTTGCGTCGATAGTTCAATGGTAGAACACCTGCGACCTTAGGCGAGAATGTAGCGTATCCACCTCCCCTGTGGATCCGCGCCCAGGACTAAACAAAACCGACTCTTTCTGGTAATTTTTACCATAAGAAAACAGATTTTAGATGTTAACACGAGAAAAAATGGTCCTAAGGTCCTAAATCCAAGATGGCGGCCAAGATGGCCGACTTACACATACACATGTATATTTCGAAAGTATGCCCAGCCCGAACCGTTGGAGGTAGAGAAACAAAAGTTGACATGAAGGAATAACATTAAGCGTAGGTTATGAGAAAAACACGAAACGTTGAAAACGTGACCATCTTGAATCCAATATGGCCAACTAAATTATGAATGAAACGTATTCTCGGCTCAAATTGCTCGAGCTAGAGAAAGAACTGGGGAACCACAGGTGGAGTACGCTACATACTCACCCAGTACTAGTAGTGTATTTAACTATGACAAAGTATTTCATGGCCTATAGTTCTAATAAATTGTAAACCTATTACAGTTGTGTCTTAGAGATCCAGTCGTCTGTAACGTGCTGAATTCCACGATTTGAAGAGGGTATAAATTTTAGTATCATGGCCATAAAACGACGTGTTAGTAGAATACGTAGCGTACATAAAGAGAAGAAAAAGCAAATGTGCATCACTATTCCATCTTTCAGAACATTTCTTGAAACCAATAAGTTGGTTCTAGAGATCGCTCTTTGACTGAAATGCTTTTACAAAGCACAAGGTATAAAGGAAAGCAAACAATGGGTGCTTTTTGTAAAAAGAAGGAGAAGGACAAGTTCTGGATGATTTTGGAGCTTTGGGCGCTGTTTCTTGTCTGCTCGCTGTTTCTCATTTACAAAATAGGTTTCATTTAGTTTGGATATATACCGTATATAAGGCCAAGGGAAGACATTTGAAGAACTTGTCGTTCTTCTGTTACCGTCTTCTTCATATACTCGACGACATGTTGGAAAGCCATGTTGCATGCTGCTTCCAATTCATGCTGTTTTGTGTCACTAGCAGTATAACAACTTCTCCAGAGAATTCATAATGTACTGCTTTCGGCATTTAAGATGATATTTAGCGAACAGGTCATATCCTCTAATGCGGAGAAGAAATTTGTCATCTTTCTTCAGTTCAGCAACTTCAAGCACTGTTTTCCAAGAGTTTCTTTCAAATAATAATGTGTCCTGAGTTGTTCGAACGCCACCGATGGTAACATGAATTTTGGAAATTACGTTAACGGTACAGAAAATGCAGTCCGGACTAATTATTTGCTGCTCTGTGGACTTCATACGGGCAGAGTGATGTTTCCATGATGATGGTTTACACTGTGGAATTTCTTCAAGTCTATTCAAGTTCATTGTGAATCTTTGATAACATCCGCGATGTTCTCCGATTTCATCTGGTAAGCTTTTTCATACAGCAGTTATTCGTTGTTTAGCCAGGAAGAGTTGTAGTAACCGTCTATCGCGGATATCTCTTTAAAAAGTTGATCCGTTCTTCTGGATCCTTCACGTCACAAATTTAAATGAAGGAGCTTGATTGATTCCATCAGAGTTAATTATTCAAAATTATTTTTCTTCTCTTTATCTTCGCTACGTGCTCCACTGACACGTCGTTTTATGGCCATGATACTAAAATTTATACCCTCTTCAAATCGTGGAACTCAGCACGTTACAGACTTCGGGATCTCTAAGACACAACTGTAATAGGTTTACAATGTAATAGAACTATAGGCCATGAAATACTTTGTCATAGTAAAATACACTAACTACTAGGCAAATATGTAGCATACTCCCCCTGTGGTTCCCCAGTTATTTCTATAGCTCGAGCCGAGAATATATTTCATTCATACATTAGTCGTCCATATTGGATTCAAGATGGTGACTTTTTCAACGTTTCGTATCTTTCTCGTAACCTATTCTTAATGTTACTCCTTCATGTCAACTTTTGTTTCTCTAGCTCCAACGGTTCGGGCTGGGCATATTTTCGAAATATACATGTGTACTTAAGTCGGCCATCTTGGATTTAGGATCTTAGGGCCACTTTTCTCTCAGAAATCTGAAATCTGTTTTCTCATGATGAAAACTACCAGAAACAGTCGGTTTCGTTTAGTCCTGTGGGTTCCACGGGGGGGGGGGATTCGGTACATAGTGGACTACCTGGCATACAGCTGATAAACTCGGCTTCGATTCCCGGGTGCTACAGTGACTGATTTATTGATGTTTTCAACATATTACCATATACTGGTCATTTACATTGGCTAGTATTGTCTTCAATGCAATTCTATATTAATAATATCCTATCTATTAATTTATTTATTTTGAAATATGTTTAATAATTTCTGTATATCTCAGTTTCTTGTTCAATGTATACATATTTTGAGCAGCTACCCGTGCACAACTATATTGACTTCTTCTGATAATCGTGTTTCCTATGTATGAAGTGTGCCTTAAGTTAATGATGTTCACTTGACGATAACACAGAATAATAAAGAAAATATTAATTATTAAACTAGGGCCCGGGTTTTTCTGTACTTAAATTATTTTTATAAAATATTTATTTATGTGTTTAAAGAAGTAAAAATATGTTTATGTTTAAATTAATCAAAACATAACATAATGTATGATTAAAAACTACTAATTACACAGAAATTACTATACTACGTTCTATTTTTAGTAGTATACGGAAAACAATGCGGTTAATTTGTATATTCATATGCTCTTAGGTGAGAGAAACTAGTAGTAAATCAAATTTTGTTGTTTTAGAGCATATAACAAATAATGCTTTATACTATATATAGGTTACGTGAAAAGTTGAATAAGAATAAACTGTTACCGCTACTTACTAGCATATAATTTTATTTTAAAAAATCCAAACACAGCCAATTTCGGTCACTCCACGCGGAATATTAATAACAAGTGAAAGAAGTTTTGGGAGGGATCAGCCCTGGTCTTAATCAAGGTGCTACTCCATCATTTTCCTGGAGTGACTCAGGAATGCCAGAGAAAGCCTCAGTCAGGATTCCCGGTACTGGAAATCACACCAGGTCCACTCCATTATAAGTCAAGCACTCAACCGATTGCTCTACCTACTTTTGGCATTATATTGTACAATATTTTGCATTTTCACATTTCCAGATAAAAAGGAATGTAGATTCTCACTTAGAAAAGCTTTGTAACACGAAAAAAATCTTTCTGTATCACGCAAATTTTAATTTCGATAAACAATTATAGCCTTAAAAATGCAATGGCGATTATTTATTTGTATATTAAAATTACATTGAAATTGGAAAGTTTATGCCGAAATTTATATGTAGAAAGTATAACAAATTACGAAAATGGAATTCAGTAAATATTACTTCAAAATTAATATAGTTAATTAAAAATCAGTGAACACAAAATTAAACAATTGGTTAAATATGTATGCAGGGGAAAATACATTAAAATATGTTTAAAATGTGAAAAAAGGGGAGAAATTAAACACACCTTTAAGTTATAACTAACACTTAGTTTGCCCACAAATATACACAATAATACATGTTTTCAATTTAGAGAGATATTTAATTAAATAATTATCCGGACATTATTTATTATAAATATTGTCAAAAATATCCTGCTGTTTATGCAATCCCACTTTTGAACACTCGGCAAGAGCGCCCATCAAACATGCTCTAAAGCCTTACAAATATTCAAATACTAACTTGCCCCCCTTCACTTCTGACAGGCAATCGCCGTCTCTGATCGTTTCATTCGCACCGGATATACAGAGAATAGGGACAGATTACATAACATTGTATATTCCAATGAAGAATTCGAGTTTTTTTATCTATTAGTGTCACTTCCGTCCCTTACATTTGATATATTCAAACACCAAAGAAAGACTGCATTCACTTGCACATAATAACCCTGTGTATATGTTTAAGTCCTGAATAGTACTGACCGCTTTTGAAATCTTAAGAATAAGCTATAACCCGTTTCTCTTTGGGAGGTACATTTTGCCTAGGCATATGATATCCCCCTGTATACATGTTTCATTCCTGAATAGTATTGATCGCTTTAAAAAATTAAGAATAAGCTATAACCCTTTTTTCCTTGGGGGTACATTTTGCCTAGGCATATGATACCCCTGTGTACAAGTTTCATTCCTGAATAGTATTGACCGCTTTTGAAATCTTAATAATAATTTATAATTCTTTTCTCCTTGGGGGTACATTTCCCTAGACATATGATACCCCCCTGTGTACATGTTTAAGACCTGAAAAGTATTAACGGCTTTTGTTATGCCAACAATTAGCTATAATGCTGTTTTTCCGTGTGGGGGAACGTTTTGCCTACGCATATGATACCCCCGTGTGTACATGTTTAAGTCCTGAAAAGTGTTGACCGCGTTTGCAATCTTAAGAATAAGTTATAATTCTTTTCTCCTTGGGGGGTACATTTTGCTTAGGCATATGATTGCAAAGTACCCCCCACGGTTCTCTGTACATTTTGCCTAGGCATATGATATCTCCCTGTGTATATGTGTAAGACCTGAAAAGTATTAACGGCTTTTGTTATACCCACAATTAGCTATAATGCTGTTTTCCGTGGGAGGTACCTCTTTGCCTTGGACTATGATACTTCCCCGTGTGTGCATGTTTAAGTCCTGAATAGTATTACCGCTTTTGAAATCTTAAGAATAAGCTATAATCCGTTTCTCCTTGAGAGGTACATTTTGCCTCGGCAAATGATACACCCCTGTGTACGTGTTTAAGTCCGGAATGTTATTGACCTCTTTTGAAATCTTAGGAATAAGCTATAATCCGTTTCTCCTTGAGAGGTACATTTTGCCTCGGCATATGATAGCCTCCTGTGTACATGTTTAAGTCCTAAATAGTATTGACCGCTTTTGAAATCTTAAGAATAAGGTAGAATCCTTTTCTCCTGGGGGTACATTTTGCCTATGCATATGATACCCCCCTGTTTACATATTTAAGTCCTGAATAGCATTGATCGCTTTTGAAATCTTAAGAATAAGTTATAATCCTTTTCTCCTTGGGGGGTAGATTTTGCCTAGGCATATGATACTCCCCTGTGTGTATGTTTAAGACCTGAAAAGTATTAACGGCTTTTGTCATGTCAACAATTAGCTATAATGCTGTTTTCCGTGGGAGGTACATTTTGCCTACGCACATGATAGCCCTCTGTGTACATGTTTAAGTCCTGAATAGTACTGACCGCTTTTGAAATCTTAAGAATAAGGTAGAATCCTTTTTTCCTTGGGGGGTACATTTTGTCTAGGCATATGATACCCCCCTGTTTACATAGTTAAGTCCTGAATAGTATTGACCGCTTTTGAAATCTTAAGAATAAGTTATAATCCTTTTCTCCTTGGGGTGTAGATTTTGCCTAGGCATATGATGTTACAGGAATTCACTTCATGTTTGATAGTTTCTTTCCTCATTCTGGGCCTTGGGGGGGGGGGGGGGGGGGTTTTTTGCTATTTTTATTTTTGCTTTTTTGTTTTTGTTTCTGGTGAGTGGTCATCCTCACTGTCGGTTTCTCGCGTTGTATTATCGGAAAGGTACGTGGTGCAGGATAGGGTAGGGTAGCGGAGGGGTGGGGCCTATGGCCAGTAATATCTGATCCCCTGTCTGTTTGCTCAGAGCGTCTGAGGAATATCTCGATACGAGAAAAATGAGCGTCTGAGGAAGATCTCGATACGAGATCGAAACTGTAACGCTAAGATAAAACGTGTTTGCTTTGGTCAGATTTTGACTATTTTTGTGTTAAAGTTTTAAAGTAGTTTTCGAAAGCTAAGATGGAAAGTGCTCATTGCATGATGTTATGAGTTTTCTCATTCTTTTACTGTTTCTCGAACACTGGCTGCGGACATAATTGTGAGTAAAAACGGGTTAGTAGCCAGGATGTTTTTTTCTTTATCAACTTTGCTCAATTGTATTTCACACTGTAATGCCGAGTGAGCAAAAGCGAGTGAGAACAGGTTAAGAGGAAGACTGTTTTTTTATTACGACTCAATGCGTAAGCGCAACCAGGGTTCAAGAATTCTGTCATGTATTTCTGGAAAACGATGGGCATACTAATTCCATTATTGCTGCTTTGTTTACGGAAAACTGAGTTTTGTGGCATCTTATTCCACTCAAAAGACTTGCTAGGATAACACATGTACCAACTTCTGAAAAAAAATTAATAGTGTCTAACAAAGAACAACTATTCACGGGGAATTAGAAGTATGGGCCACATGGACACAAATTCTGAATCAGACTTTTCGGCAGTTTCATTTTACTTATGATTATGTGTTTACGTTATATTAGAGGTTTGGTAAGGATAAGTATTATTATTATTATTATTATTATTATTATTATTATTATTATTATTATTCCATGGTTCAGGCGGTAGCGCGTCTGACTACGAAACGGGCGGCCCGGGTTCAAATCCCGGCCAGAACACTGGAGACTTTTCTCCCAGTGTTCCCATGTCTGGCGCTCTGAGGTGCACTCACCCTACTATCAAATTGAGTACCGGAGTGTCCTTGGTACTCCTGAGCACCTTGGGAAGGTAAAGGCGGTCGAGTGTGGGAATGACCACCCGACCTCACTTCGTACGGTAGGTAAAGAAAATGTGAAGCGCTAACTCCACATCCCCCATGCGCCGTTCACGGCGCTTGCGTATCGCACAGTGGATAGCTTTACCTTTTATTATTATTAATATTTATATAACCAGGATGTAGCAGTAAATGAAATAGAAACTAAAAGTAATCAAGGTAAAAAAGAACATGGAATTTCTCAACAGGGTACAAAGGAATAACTTTTTTCCCCTTTCTTTCCTAACTATCATGAGAGGACAACAACAAGAGATTAGCATATACTATCAAAATGTCAATGGCTTAAATACAAAAATAACTGAAGCGTTGCATAATGTAAATTGTAATAATTATGATATAATTGTCTTTAACGAAACATGGTTTAAAGACGATAGAGAATACTGTGTACAACTAACTGATAAATATGTAATTTTTAGAAAGGACCGAGATGTTCTGCATGAAGGTAGAGCAAGAGGAGGTGGTTCTTTGTTACTTATCAAAACGAGTCTTAATTTTATGGAAATAAATCACCCCTTCCAGTTTTTAGACATTATAGGAACTATACGAGTAGAAGGGAATAAATCCATTTTAATAGCAATACATTATTTTCCCCCCAGTATGAAGCCACAAATTTTTATTGATTATTGTAACTGGTTTGTATCTAATTTTATTATGACTAACTATAAAATATTATTTTTGGGTGATGTAAACGCACCTGGTGTTAACTGGGAAACAGAGACCATAACATCCACAAATCATTATGCAAAACGAAAACCGGAATGTATTTTGGAGCTGGCGAATCTATTACAAATTACTCAACTAAATAAACCATACAAAATAAATCCTACAGCACTCTTAGATATCCTCTTAACAAACATAGAAAGTACCAAATTGTTTGTAGACGTTGAGCTTGTTGTAGATACCATCCACCTTTTTTGGCTATTCTATCTATTCAGGGTAACTGTATTAGATATACGCACAATATACTTGTAGAAGGTAATGATTCTTACTACTTTCCTCATGCAAATTTTGAATTCATTGTTCAGGATATGAATAATATTTACATGGACCTAAATACAAAGGATAATCTTAAT
>JAGDQP010071580.1:0-10617 GCA_022664845.1 Lepisma saccharinum | reverse complement strand
AAACCCAGAATTTGGTCGCTTTTAATATTTAATTTTCAAAGTTTATTTTTTGTTAATTACAGTTTTTTGTTAAAAAAGTAATTTTCTAAGTTCAAATTCGTTATTAATAATTGCTTTCTTGGATTTTTCGTATATTATTTAAAATTACTAAAAACTGTGACCATGGGAATGTGGAGCTTAGCTACTAAAAGCTAGGATGTTTATAAACCCACAAAGGCAGGATGCACACTGAGCAACAGTGAGGTGTGCAAGGGGCGAGGGTGTGTTCGAAAGGAGCTGGACTTCGTTAGTTGCGGGGGTGAAAGTCCCCGGTTAGCGGTTGGCATACGCGAAAGTGCTGTTAAAATTGTACTCCAACTCTTTTACGGTGATTTCCATTTGTAGCACCGTAGAAATGACAGGACTGATTTGCAAATAAACTTCGCGACCGGGACTATAGATTATTTTGCCACTTCATCTCTTGAGGTTCAAAAAGTACTATTCTCTTAATGTAAATCCCATTGTTGGCTACATGTCATGTAATGACTATAAACACAACGGCGAGGCCACCGATTGCCAGCTCCCAGCGTGGCACATGAGTAACATGTTGGCTTGCGAAATAAAAAAAAATCCCTTGTTCGATTCTCGACGAGGAGCAACATTTTTTCTTTTTTTTTAGAAAATATATTTTTATATGTTTAAATTTATTAATAATAATTGCTCTCTTGTATTTCTTGTGGACTACCTTAAATTCGTATCCATGGCAACGTGGAGGTTAGCTACTAAAAACTAGGATCTATATAAATAAACCAGGCAAAGGATGAACACCGAGCGAAGCGAGGTGTACAAGAGGGCCACGGTGCGTCTGAAGCGAGTTGGGCGGCGTAAACCGAGGGGGGTGGAAGCCGCCGGTTAGCTGTGGGCATACGCGAAAGTGCTGTTGGCATATACCAACTTGTTTACAGCGGTAGTTTGGTACTACAGCGATTCCCATTTGGAGAACCGTCTCATGCACATTCATTGGCCAGTCAAAACGAAAAGCCTCAAAAACTAGACTGGTCAAAATATCTCGCTACCGGGACGTGTTCTTCAAGGCATTGTGCTGTGTATAACACGCACATTTTTTTACGAACTAATTGACCGTCTTCGAAGCCATTTAGTTCCGATTTACCGTGTTCGTACCGTAAATACAACGAACAAATCGCCGTTTGCAAGGTTGCCTCGTTATTAAAGTGTCGGCTTCTTGAAAGAAAGGGCTGGGGTTCGAGTCCCGATAGGGGCAAATCTTCTTTCTTTCATTCTTAATATTTTATATAAGTTAAAATTTATTATTAATAATTGATTTCTTGCATTTTTCGTAAACTATCTAAAATTAGTGACCATGGGTTAGGGTAGGGTAGTTATGTAAGGTCAGATTCGGATATGTATCTTTACACTTTCGTTTCTTTCTTTCAAAGTACATTTCTACCTGTTTGTGCGAATCTGACCTTACCTAACCTCCGCTAACCCATGGTCACTACAAATGCAAGAAACCAATTATTAATAATAAATGTGAACAGATAGAAATGTATTTTGAAGAAAGAAACGAGAGAGAGACGAGAAATGTATTTTGATAGAGACACAGACCGTGTATTTATAAGCGTGATAATTTCATTTATTTCCATGTCTTGGACCATTTTTCTTTCCCTTTTTCCTTGTTTTCTCCTATCTTTTTTCGCTCATTCCCCATCCTCTACCAGGCTTCTCTCTCTCTCTCTCTCTCTCTCTCTCTCTCTCTCTGTGTGTGTGTGTGTGTGTGTGCGAACAATGCATAGTGGCGATTTCTGCATGACGTGCATATTATCATTTTCCTTTCGTTTGCATTAATTCTTATCTCTTAGAATTTAACGTGAACGGCATTTCTGCCTATCTATCTCATGGTTTTCTAAGTGATACTCCCCTACTCATTATTTATTGCTCCAAATAGAGGAATATCCTGGCATGCCATGTTTCGGCGCATATTTGTACTGTGATGTTGGTTGTCAAACTATTAGCCGTACAGTGAACCAATTCTCCTGGAGGAGAAAGCAAGTATTTCTTATAGCTCCAACCTCCCTTATAGCTGCAACCTACTTTTGTCGTTTACTGTACATGAATTAAATTTGCTTTTGAATGTATTTATGGCCTTAGGCATCTCAGGATCAGACCGGAATAGGGTAGGAGAAAGGGTGTTGGACGGTAGTCAGCCAGGGTCTAATTTGTAGGTACTATTCCGGCATTTGCCACGTGTGACTGAGGAAAATAGCTGGAAAAGAACGTACTTCGTTTTCCTTGTTTGGGAACTTCCTAACAAAGTGCCAAAAAGAAAAAAAAACGTCTTCACATTTATTCCACATCGAAATAAAGATTTCCTTCTCTATCGACTTAACGCCATATTACTATGGCTCATTTGTTACTGTGTTGTCCGAAGTGTTTACTCGTTTTAATACTGAAAAACTTCCTTATGTGCATTGTGAATGACGATTTAAGTAAATGCTTTTACTTATACTTGTTACTTAAAGTAAATACTAGATTTTTTGCACACAGCCCATTGTAATAGTAACATACTTGTTAATTTAATTGTAATATCACTAGTAGTTTCAGTTTGGCGGGGTAAGGGACTAGCCACTTTACCTTTCCGTGCAGGAGCCCCTTTTCCCATTCGGCAGCCCTGTCAAATTATCAAATTTGCAGCAACAACAGTTGACCTACAGAGTTTTGCCCCTCATTAAAATTATCCTTAAACACCAAATAGTTTGATCAACTATAATTATTTTATTTTTTTCTCTACGTAAATATTTTTAACAATAACTAATGCTTACCTTAAATCATAGATAGCGAAAACCACTAAAATTTCAATAACTTTTTTCGTCTGTGATCATAGACACTTCGACTGCTACTGGTTGACTAAAGGCGTTGTATTGAAGTAATATAGATGGGTGTTGTTAGATTGCGGTACACATAAGGGAAGGAAACACCTCTTTGCCACTTTGTCCGCAATGCCAGCCATTTTACACTTCCTTCCTCAACACGTTTCTCTCATAGTGTGATGGGACACTACTGTGTTGAGGATACTGTGGGAGTATACCATCTTATTTAAGCAATGGCGGTAAATATAGTTACGTAATATGTATCATTCAACGGTTGATCTTCTGCTAGTGAAAAATTGACCAAATATATAATTTCGAACATAAACTTACCTACATTTTCCAGTCTGCTTGATCTGTTCAATGTATGTTTCCAGATTAAAAGTATCTTTTTATCTTCTGCCTATTTACCATTCACAAAAATTGTCTTCAGTACTGTAAAGAAATTTTATCAAAAGAAAGGTAACACTTTAATTTGTCGAGACACCCTTCGTAGAGCTCTGACCTCGTCGATCGGGATCTTCTTCGGTTTGATATATTGCTGAAGTTGCAGTTTATAGGAGTGTACTACTGATTATGCAAGAGCCGAAGAACTGACAGTTAGTAGCACCTCATTCCCTTGTTAGGATTGGGACATTGCAAATGATGCCAGTACTGCTGTGATCGTTTCATCACTGTGGCAGTAAATTAGTATTAAGTTACATTATATTCTGGTTGGCAAATCTCTGTTTGGGTCTTATTTGAATTGTTTAACAGTGTGTGCCTCTGTCTATTTTTCTCTCTTAGTATCTATATTTATGCTTTTAATCATTCTATTATCCCCTTTGTATACATTTCTTGTAACGTTGTTTTTATTGTTGAATGAAAGAAATTGTATTAACAACTTGAATCCGGTATAATGAACGAGGTAGAATAATAAATAAAAGTAAGTATTACTAACCATTAGAGACGCATTATTTGAAGAATCTAACAATAAAAGGATCACACGTTGGATCGCACGCTATTCAGTTGCAATATGAAAACAAAAATTGTGAACACTGTATCTTATGTATAATTTCGTCAAGTTTACGTGATGTGAGCAACAATTCCGTATTTCTTATCAATGTAAAATTTTGAGATATTACAATTATCGATGAAGAAATTTCTGTGAACATTTCTTTTTATCCCAAGCAATTTGAATGAAATAAGAACGTTTAACAGGTAGTTGTAATATTACTGCCTTTAATATAATTATACGTCCCTATTTCACACTAATATGTGAAATTGTTGAATTTTCAACTTAATTTTTCTTCGTTTGTTCATTTCTAGACGTCCTATAGTGCTCAGCATCGATGTCGTACTGAACATGTTTGCTTTGACAACACATTTATAGAGTCATGAATTATTGAAAACAGTGTACCCGTCCCCTATGGTGCAGGTGATGTTCCTGCTGAGATTTTCACATGAATTTTGTGTAAAATAACTTTCCGAAAGCTTTTAGGTTGAATTGGAGCGCAGCACAGTGTAGAAGCTTTTATGGACTATAAATGCTAGATTGCACATATGGAGCACGTTTCTTTTAAGCATCGAATATTTTTTAAACATTTTTTTAAAGAGATGGAGAGATGAGAAATTCTGAACCTGGAGGTTCTTAAAAATGAAGTTACGTTATGACCTTCTGCTGACCCACGTCGTATATCAAACTTGCCACCTCCAATAATGATTGTGTGAGAAATTATTTCTTTGGGAAGTTGTCTGAAATTCTTACAGAGATTACGAAATTTAGATTTTATATTTCTCCTATTCGAAGTTACCTATATGATCCTTACATTAAAAATGTTGAAACCGCAATTAAATCAGTCCAGCATTTCCACTAATTAGAATGTTATTTTATCTAACAAATGATTTTCAAGAGTTCTCATTTGCGTATTCTTAACAATTCTCTTGAACGAAGGAAAGTTCGATAACCTTAGCGGGATACGGTTTCCTAACATAATGTTAAATATATTTTACATTCAGTCTAAACATTTTTACTGTTTTTATACTTTGGTAGTCAACGTACTGATAAACTGATTAGAAACTATTTTGTCCTATTACACTAGTTTATTCTAATACACAAAGCTTTCCAAAATCGACAAGGTTTATTACGCCATAAAATACTCAGAATTGATGCTGTTAATGATTTTTCTTCGCAAAAAATATATCTTTCTCACAGTATTATTATTGTATTCATGTCATGCAGGCGATACCAATCTTCATTTTAATTTGACTAGCAATTAATCGTTAAGTAGCATAATGATTAAAAACTGTGAGAGTGAAAAAGAGCATCTATTGTGTTCATGTAGAAAGTTAAAAAATAGAACAAGAAGCAGATTTAATCAATAAAATTGGAATAATCCATATACAAAAGGAAATAATGAGCACGCGCTATCTACTCATTACCTCCTCTTATCGAATTTCCGTGGTGTACATATATCAGTTTTCTTTAACGCATGGCTGCAATAGTAAAGCAATTAAGCATGACATAACAATGTCATTAATATCTTCATCCATAAATAATTAATAACACGATCAATCACTATAGACTATTCATTATTAATATGTTTTAATAAAACAAGTGACGAATTAAGGTACAACCAAACATAGGTCTGAAATGTATTTAGTACCATCTGATGCACTTTTGATATGAAATTGGCTCTTCGTTTTTCTGTTGATACTGATGTTAAACCATACTTAGACTGGTCGCAGATTTCAATTTATTTATGACCTTTAAGCAGCTTTTGCTCAGTCCGGAATAACGGAGGGGAGATGATGTGTGAAGGAAATTGGTCAGGGCCTAGTTTGGAGGTATAATACCGGCATTTACCAGGTGTGGCTGAGGAATAGCTCTTGAAAAACCTCAGTCGGGATGGGATCGTTCCAAATACCTTCTGATTGATAAACCAACGCTCTACCAACCAAGCTACAGCCACTTGGTATAGAAGCCAAGAACTTGAGCACTTAAAATACTGTACTTTTCCATATGACTACAACCTCCAGATCATATGCTGTAAAGACAATGAATTTACCACACTATTTCCGTCTTTGATACACATGAAGCCGAAATTAAGAGGTAACAAGAAAAACCTCACATGTCCAGTATAGATTGAAAAAAATAAATGTTTTGTTTGTTTTAATAGCTGCATCGTATAATACAAAGTGACTTTCTGAAAAGCGTACTTATCCCATCGTAATATGTACTTCCGTGACAAAATTACTTTCCATGATTCACTACAGCTCTTCATTAAGATCTTTAAAGGAACAACACTTTTTTTAAGAATCAAAAATGGACATGTGAGGTTTTGCTTGTTACCTGCTCAAATGCTTGTTCAATATTTTCCTTACAGTCATGCAGGCCATTGTTGATGACATGCTCATTTGACTAAATGGTTTTGCTTAATCAGTGCTTGGTCATCCTTAAGAAGAAGGGTTAATTGCGAAATAAGATTTTTATAAAAAGAATCTTACTAACATTAGCTGTTAATGTGGTTAATCACACACTATTTGTTAGGTTTTTCTATAGATACTCACAAACTGTGGTAAAGTTCTTACTCTCTTCTTTTTTCTGCCAAGCATATCTTCTATTGTTGTTGGCCATCATTGAACCCCATTACCCACCACGAGGTAACAGGGTGGATATTGTTTAAAGATAATGGTACTGTAATAATTTCATACAGGTTATGGGCTGGAAATGAATTACGAATGTTTATTTCATATATTCAGAGTATGTTAGCTGAAAATGAAAATTGAATTAAAAATAATTTTTGCCCTACTTTCAGAGAAAATAAAACACAGTTTTCAATTAAGCTATTAACAAATGCGCATAAAATTGAAGACAAGTTTTGGTTTTTGTTTGAACGTAGAATCAACATTTTAAATAAATGTACTTTCCAAATGAATCACCATTTGTTAAACTTTTGTAAGTCACTTTTTTCGATTTTTTTTTTTCTGAAATGGATTCTTTGAGGATAGACACATTGATCTATGATAAAAGAACGCATATGCATACCCCGTGTGCAGGATTCATACAGAATAAAAATTGGGTTTATGTTAAAAAGGAGCAAGTCCAGGGCATCAGTCCTTTTAGCAAAGAACACAAAGAAGTGCAAATCTGCTATGTTTCTCACACTGCGATAATTAAAAACACACTTAAATTCAGTGTTGTGGAGGTGGATCAGGACTTGCTACGTACCTATTTATAACTTCAAAATTGATGGCAGAAGTATAAGAAAAACCCCGTGTACATGCAAACTGCAGAGATAAGATGCTTTTTTCTATCAAATGTGCATCACTTCATTTATGAAGAAATAGCATCCATTAGTTGTTACTCTGCTGCCAATTCACCAGTGGACCCACGACTCATACTTTCGTCTTGCAACACGATTCACGTTTACATGTGGAATTTTCTAATGCAATAGCCTATCCAGGAGGCAAAGTAAATCCCTAAAAGTAAATCGTGAAGACACTTCTGTTTATTCAAGAAAGTTGTAAGAAATTGTATGCACAGTTTGAACATTGGCACCAAGAATGATGAGAATTTGTTAAATGGGTGCATGTTCAGGACTTTAAATTGCTTCCACAGCAGTTAATTTAACAAATGGCGATTCAAATAGAGTTTCAATTGATTCTTACACATATTCAGTTCATAAGTTGTGTAAAGTTTTGACACTTTACTGTAGTCTTCTTGGGCGAAACCTAGATATCTTGGGGAAGCATTTACCATCTACAATACATCACAAACAATTGACGAAACACAAGTTTATTCGAGCCACATGAATTTGTGTGTAATTTGAGGTCAATCAATACACGAACACGAAATTTATTTCAACAATTGAGAGAAATTATTGTTCTCCATTATTTACAGTTCAGCTACACATCTTATAATTGCCTTGAAACTTAACTATAATTAGTAACGTCTATATGCCCATTTACTCTTCTGATATGCGTCCCAATATAGGGAGATACTCAAATTACGAAAGTCTTGGTTGTCTTAAAGGAACCGTACATATATTCTTCTATTTATGCGTCATTCTTTAATGGCTTCTTGACTAGTATGCCGCAATTGCATTTAAAATTGTCAGAGCACGTAAGATTTTATTTTTGGTGATATTATTTAAGTTTGGTTTGGTATAAGATATTGCATAAAATTTGTTAAGCGTATGCCTGAATATTTAGTGCAATCCACGTCTTGACAACGCACTCAAAAACAAATATTATATCATTCTTAAATATATATGATGTCGCGTTACTTAAAAGTGCTTAAAGAAAATGTGTTTTCATCCTTTTGAATTATGTAACCAAAGGAGATCTTTTGTTTAGTCTTTGCTGCTACTTACCTCATGACTGAAAACTATTACTGCAATACAATGTCAGATAAAATGAGAAACTTGTTGGACATCTATCTTTACAGAGAGAGAAAGGTGAAATGGCTATTACGAAAAATATAGACAAAAGTCCAGCTCCCTAGACAAATCACATCCTTTAAAGGGAGAAAATCTAGTTAGAGAGACACCGAGCACATCAATATGTTTGAGATCGTTTGTCTTAGCTGAGTTAGACTAGTCCAAACTTTTATGGCCCACCAGGGTAAAAATGCAGTGAAGGCGAAATCAGAGCACAATGACAAGTCACGTGAGACGAATAGAAACATAGATCTTGTGTATCTCAAGCTCTTTAAGAGAGTTCAAAGAGACAGGATATGAAAAGGAAAAAGAAATGGCTGGTAGCTCATTAAGGAAGACAAGGAAACAAACCTAGTTAATATGGTATAAATAACAATCTCCTTGCTCTTTCAAGCGCATGACTTTATAATCAAGCCTTTTTTAATATTATATTGGAAGTAAAAGTAAGTAGCTTCGTTGGAATCAGGGAACTCAATTTTTATTTTCAAGTTGATTTTGTTAACATGTTTATCATCTCTTCTATTTGGTATATATTGACTGATTTTTTCCTGTTTCATCTAAGGCATAAGTTCGAATTTCCTACTGCAAGAACACACACAATCATAAATAAGGATTCTAGAAGAAAAGGTATACAAGTAACGATGCCAAATAAAAAGTTCAACGTCATATTTTATATATAGGGTGTCCGGGAATTCGTATTACAGCGTTTGGGAGTTGAAAGTAGACATCAAAACAAACAAAAAAGTGTAAGGACACAAACCTCAAAGCGGCGTCCTTCCCTAGTTATGAGCATGGGAAATTGCGCGGCACGAAACTTTGAGGCGCCATAGCACAAAGACGAATGGCCGTGACGTAGGCGGTGTGGAATTTCACACACGAAGTCATACGGGTAGTGACCAAAAATATCAAAATCAAAACTCCAGAACACTTACGCAAGGGATTCCCCAAAGGAAGTGAGGGATTCCCAGTTATGTTTGCAAATAAAGATGGGTCAAAATTAGCGGGAAATGAAAGAGTACGTAATATTAAGTTATAATACGTCTGCGCCATATCGATAGTGCAAACAGAATCAAAGATATGGAGAATTGTGGATTTGCAGTGAGTGGTTGCATAACCACCAGAAAACATGTATAAATTGTACATTTTTTTTCATTTCAAATGAAAGACATTTGTTTTGCTGAGAGTAATACACGTGAAAAACGCAAAATCGGTACAAAACTAAGTCTTATTATTAATCTGTGTGGTTAAAATGTAATGTAGCATTAAGTCGAAAGCCGTGTTGTAAAATGTGATTAGACGCTATTCATTTTACATGTTACGTAATAATAAAGAGTGGGTTAGCAAATCAACCCTGGTTGGCTCTGAAAACAGCTGTCATGAATTTAAACCATGCGGCAAAAATCTTGGCTCTCCTCAATTATACTGGGTAAATACTGACATAGGACCTGAAACACATATCCTATGCTGTCCTATGTATAATACTACGTTCTCATTGGCATATGGTAGTTTACTAGCAGGACTGAGTAACGCATATCGAATCACTTTACTCACAGATATCATTCAATACAGTACAATGTAGTATTTGTGTTTTCGACTTATGCTATCTGCATTAACAGAAAACTTCATTGAGTGACATTTGAAATGAATTAAGTAATTTGTGTGTCTGCCTACCACGTGGTATGTGGATAGGTCGAGCGTAAGCGCGAACCCTGCTTTGGCCGACAATCATGACTGAGATTTTCCCTATTTTTGGTCAGTCCTGCCAGGCCAATACTGGGATTGTTCCTTCTGTAAGGCCACGGTCGCTGCATTTTCACATCCTTGGCCCTCCTCTATCCCAGCCTGAGCCTTAGGTGCGTAATGGCCACTAATAAATTCACAAAAGTAAGTACTTTCGAAGTGTGCTCTCCACAAAGAACACCTGCATCGATACCATATTCAGCGAGTTCAAAGCCTTGGTCCAACCGATTTTAAGCCACGTGTAAACTTCTGTCAGTGGTTCCTTCAGCGCTGTGAAGATGAGCCTGCATTTCCAAAAATTATGCTCTTCACTGACGAGACGATATTCTCTAGGAATGGTGTGTTTAAATATAATAATAGCCACATATGGGCAGAAGAAAATCCTTATGGTATTCGCGAGCGCGCATTGCAGGAACGATTCAGTGTGAACGTATGGGCAGGCATCAAACATGGACGACTAATTGGACCGTATATTCTCCCACAACGTCTCACCGGTGCCAACTACTTCATTTTTGACAGGAGATACTGCCGGAGTTACTGGAAGAAGTTCATCTTGGAATCCGACGGCACATGTGGTTTCAACACGACGGTGC